>LPNX011190716.1:387826-421158 GCA_001517045.1 Pseudotsuga menziesii | reverse complement strand
TATTTTTATAGCAAAATTATCCTATTGCTATATATTTTCAATCTCTTCTTAGGAGGCAGGTACTAAGCAACTTTGTTGCTTATTCCACTTGTTTTAAATTTTAATTTTATTAGAAAAATTTTAAAAAAATATATTTCTAAATAATATGATGGATGAAATTTTTTAAAAATTCAAAGTTATAATATTAATTGGAATTACAATTTAATATGTATAAATAGGATATTTAAAAGAAATCATTTTAAAGACTTTTTTTAGTGTTATTAAAATAATATTTTTTTTTCTCGGTGTTTTAGAGATACTTTTCTTTAAATTTTGATGTAATAATATTTTTAATTTTATCATTATTATGTAGAGTGGTCTCTTCCTTAAGCGCTTATTGATTTAGCGAAAACGTATATAATTATGTTCATTTTGTTTGAAGCATTTTTAGGAAACCTCATGTCTTTTATGTTGTTTCTCTTATTAGGGTACACTATAGTCATACCCATACAAAGTGACTCTTCCTCAGCTCCCCAAATATTTAGCCAAAGCTTGGTATATTTATTCCAACCTTATTTAAGTTTTAGATGATTTTCCTTGAGTTTGAAGCATTTTTATGAAGCCTCTTGTGTTCCATATTTATCTTACTCTCATATATTAGGTACTTATCCATAGCCATGTCATAATCTTATTAAAATGTAGAAACATAAATTCTAGTTTGAAGTGATATATTCATAGTGACATATTTCAAGTTAATATCACTACTTGAAATGACTCATTAACATAAAAACAAGAAACAAAAAAGGTAAACTTCCACTCCAAAACTAAAATACCATTTCAACTAGTATCCCTTGTCATCATCCCCTATACTATATTTAATCGAATCATATACTTTCTAATAATATTTAGTTTAAATAACATACATATGATAGTTATAATTTAAACTCTTGAATATATTAACCTATTTTATAAAAATAATCTTGTTTACCATATTAACTTATTACATTTACATTAATGAATAAAAACTTAGATATAAGAAATTTGTAACGAAATAAAAAAATTAGATATAAAGAATTGATAATGAATATTCATTGGTCACTAATTTTGATAAATCTAGGTGGTGATCACATCCAACTTTAGTAACAATGAATTTTGGTTTATCTTTGAAGAATAAAATGTGCACACTTTGTTACAAACACTTAATGAGCTGAGAGTAAGCTAGTTCACAACAATCAAATATTATTTAAAAAAAATTCTATTTAAAAAAATTTCTATTTGGTTAAAGAAGAAATTATAAATCTAAGTTATTATTTTAAAAAAATATTTATTATTGGAAAATTTTATAATTGGTTAAAGAACAAATCATAGATTTAAGTTATTATTACGTATTATATATTATAATAATGTATTAATATAAATTCATCTTAATATTGTTTTTATGAAGTATCTAGAGAGATCAAATTCTAAAGTTGAAGAAAGGTTTTCAACTCAAAGAGTTTAATTTCTCTTGACACTTCATAGAACTAAAGTTAATATATAACAATGGCCACATCAAAACAATGTTGCTTAAATACAAAAATTATTGGATTGAATTTGAATCTAATCCAAAAAATAAAAACAAATTACACAATCAAAGTGGTGAATTGTAATAAAGTAATAATCATGTCAAGTGCTAATAGGTACAAAAGAATGCGGTTAAAATTAAAATGATGAATTACATATATATTAGGGTGTGTGCAAGAAGTTGAGGGACCTTTTAGATGCAATGGTGGAGTGAAGTCAATCACTCTTAATCCAAAATAAAGAAATCATCCCAAGCAATCCCAAACCTTCCAAGCCTAGTCCCAAGGCTACTAATAGGCATACCAACTAGGATAGTAAACCAAATCCTACCTCCATTTTAGTGAATGAAATCACGTGCGCGATTTCATTCACTAAAACGGAGGCGCGATTTGGAAAGCCTATTTTTTTTTAAAATAGGCCGCAGCCATCTTTTTCTCCTCACCGTGCGGCTATTGGACCAAGGAGGAGCAAATATCGACTGGGCGAATGCGATTTTGGGTGTGCCAAAGCCCTCCATTTCCACCTTTGGATAAACCTCCTCTTTGTGAGGTATTTTCCTCATTTCTTTTCATGTTTTGTTCTCTTTCTTCATCACTTTATTTGCCCTAGTTTGAAAAATTAAACCATATTAAATTAAATTATGGCCAATTGAAACAAAACCCAATGGAATTGGCCAATGGAAACAAGAACCCCAATGTAACTGGCCAACTGAAACCAATTCCCTAATTTAATGATAAAAATTAAATAATTTTGATTATTTACCAAAATTCATACCCAATATTCCCATGCCCAATGGAAACCAAAACCCCAATTAACTCAAAAAACAAATGAATTTCACTTTTTCCATATGCATATTCATAAGGATCCTTGTGAATCCATACCAAAATCCACAAATATTTGAAGTTTTTCAAGCACATTGCAAGTTTGCATAAGTAATTTACATGCCCAATTTAAGCCAAAACCCCAATTAACTCATAAAAAAATGAACTTCACTATTGTGAATCCAAACCAAAATTAACAAATATGCAAAGTTTGTCAATTATGTTGCAAGCTTGCATATACAACTAAAAAAAATCAAGTAGAATTCATATATTCCCCTAAAATACATAAACAATCATGGTAAATCCGTTGACTCTATCCGAAATATCGAAGTTGCTCTTCCATGAACATCAATAAACACCTTCTAATTTTGATGAAACTTCTCGAAGTTGCTCTTCCAAGAACATCAATAAACACCTTATAGTTTTGATGAAACTTCTCAATCCAAGTGTCAAAATAAGGTATAGAAGCTTCCCATGCTTTTAACAAATATTTCATCTTGAATGAAGGGTACTTTTTGGTTACTTAGGTCAAGACAACAAAGTTCAACAATGGACTCTATGAACATGAAGATACATAGGTAGGTTGATGTATTTGATTAAACATGCCAATCACATACTAGATCATACATGATATTTTATCTAGTGGAACCCTTGCAACCATAAAATCCATAAAGTTCTACTAAATAGCCTTTGGAGTCCAAAAAACATCACACTACAACAAATAATTACATATCTAACAAAATCGTTGCCTATACTAGGATTTTATTAATCAATAGCACATTATGCTGCCTATTCTAGGGTCTAGTTGTTGCCTCTACTCGCAATTTGGGAGCTCATCCTGCAAAGGCAATAATTAGCACCTCACAATTTCGACGAAACTTCATAATCCAAGCCTTAAAATAAGCTAGAGGAGCTTCGCAATCAACATATGCACTCAAGGCACTTTATGTACACATGCATGTACTTAAAAATTAGAATTAATACTTGAATTTACGACATAAATATGAAATGAAAAAATGTTAAATGTTTATTCTTTACTGTAAAATTCAAGATCAATTTTTAAATTTACACGATAGATTTAGTTTATATGTCAATAGTTATACAAATTTCAGTTCTTAGATATGTCATTATATCATGTGTTTATATTTCTAAAAATATTTTATTTGTATTTATGATTGCAGTGGCTACTATGGATCATAAAAATGCAGAGATACTGAGGTTTATTGGCCATTTGAGAGAGATTGGTTAGGCTTGGAGGGGTGGAGATGAGCTCCACCGCTTCTTGTCAGATTCATTGTTGTCTATTGTTGATACGATCGCAAGATCAAATGATGCTTTGTATAGCATCGCATCTTACAAGGAGAGGAAAAGGCAACAATATGCTGATGGGTTGAGTTACAACAAGGTAAAAAAGCTGAAAATAACAAAACAAGCCATCTTTTCATTATTTAGAATTCCTTGGACGGATGATGTTCTAGAGATCAGCAGGCCACACATTTCTATTGAGTGGTGCACTTTTCCACCCATCAGAGACAATTGGATGGATAGGTGGTACATGGTTTTTGACATTCCCCCTCACAACAATAGGGAAGTACCGATGTAATTCCTACGAAAAATTGTATGTATAGTTTGTGATGGGGAAACATGTCAACTATTTTGACATGTTGGGCTTCCAGGGAGTTGGTAGGGGAATTCCTCAACACCGACCCAATGCTAGGCATAGAGATGCCAATACATAGATACCTGCACCCCGTGCCCAGCTACCAAGGGCAGACATCCCTCCTGCACATGACATGGTTTCCCAGACACAGGATGCATTTTTTACTTTAGCTGAGATGGTCTCTCAACACATGACCACTATTGACCAGAGAGCGCCCTCTTCCTCTACTGGTGTACAACCACCAGCTTCTAGTGGTGGAGGGACATCTATCAGTGGGGATAGACCAACATCCCATGTGCCTCGGAGCGAGCCACACGTCTGCACATCGTGTTGGGGACCCTGTTATGGTCCTGGACCAAGACATGGTACCACTACGATGACTGGTGGTCAGGTAAGGACATTGTTTGAAAACTCTGTTATTGCTCAATTTTTAATTGTTCCATACTATATTTAACATATTAAAAGATTCGTAATATATATGCAATATTTACTCTTGCAGGAGATTGATGCCTCTCACAGGGGTGGTACTGCACCCGGTGTGGTTGTACTAGAGGCCCAAAGAACCACAATTGAGGTAATATTTAAACACTTTTCATTTTGTTATTACATATAATTTTGTTAATGCATGTGTTAGTCTTCATTAATTTATTAAAATGTCTAGTATTTACAATTTTTGAAGTTGCAGGAACTCCACTTAGAATGTGATGCTGGAGAGATTGATATCAACGACATAGTCCAAGGTGGAATTTACGACTACTTGAAGAATGTAAGTACATGGGTTATGATTGAATCTTGTTCGAATTATTTAAATTTCTTACTGTACACTCCTTTATAGATCGCTAATGTAAATATAGATTTTAAACTTGTAGATGCTAGAGGCATCTGAAGAGGGGCAAGAAATTGATGGAAGTGGTCACTCCCATGGTGGAGATATGTCTCAGGAATGGGTATGTATATTACAACATGTTATTTTTCTAGTACATATTATTCCATCCATTCAAATCCATGTCTAACTATGGTAATGCTTTATGAATGCAGACGTCATCACAGATCCTTGCACCACCTCTTTGGTTTGGATCTCCTTGTAGTCCAAAACTAGATAAAGGGGTTGTTTACACCAGACGAGGTCCCTCTTCCTTGAACAGAGTGGGTGTGCACAAGGATCAACCTACTCATCCCATGGTAATGTACACACTTCCAATGGCAATTGTTGGTTAGCTATGTATTCACTTCACAAGTGTTTTTTCTTAATGTTATTTTCTTGTGTTTACAGCATCAGGATGTAGAGTCATCCGTGCCAGACCTTAATGGGATTGTTGACACCTTTGTTAATGCCGCATCTACAATAGGGATAAGTCACAATGAGGTACATCTACTTGAATATTTGTAATTGTACATTTCATTTCTATTGTTTCTAGACATGCACGATGTCTAACTATTTAATCATTTGGTGAATGTAGCCACACCCTTGTCAATTAGTGCATGAAACTAAGGTTGATGTTCAACCTACGGCTCCTCTTACTACTAAAGAGTACCAGCCTCATCCCCTAGAAATGGTTTTTTCGGTGAGATGTTCATTTTTTACATAATTTATTAGTACTGTCTCGTTCATGTACATGTTGATAATTCTTGAGATAATTGACATATTTTTTTTATTCGTAGAGAAGCATGGAAGAGGGGCTTGCTGCAAGGCGGAGGATAGCAGAGGCACTTACACCCTTGACACCATAGGCACCTATACCCCTGACAGATGCAATGAGTCTTTGTTTTATTTACAATTGAGTCATATTTTAAATTTTCAAACTTTGTTATTGATGGACAGTACTAGTTCAGTTACCTGATCAAGAAATATTGTCATTGATTTGCAGTCGCCAGAGATGCATAGTGGTCGTAGATAGAGCCGAAGAGCATCAGGGTCTAGGAAAAACAAGAGAAAGTTATAATTTTGATGTGTTAGTCCAGGACAAATATGTATTTTTATGTACAATCAGGAGATAGAGTATAGGGGCGCAGTCCAGGATAGATGTACTTTTGTTTGCACATGTACATCAAATATGTTTTTGATACATGTACATTGACAGGCCATAGATAGGCCTTATATTTTTGTATTATAACTTTCATGGTATAAAAAATATTTCATATCAAGGCTCTTGAGATATTCATGGTTCAGTCTTTTAAGTGTGATTATACATGTGTGGTGAAGAATGTTTCTATGTGTAATGTTCCCAATTTTTTATAGATTTTATGATTGTATGGAGATATCTGTTATAAATTTGAGAACAATGCACAAAATCAATAAATTATGTAATGACAAAAATGTACATTTTAATTGTTTTTTACCACGATCCAATTGCATATACAATGTTATATTAACAATTTCAAATTGTATTAAAAAAGATGGAACATAGGTCTAATACACATTTAACTACCCAGCATAGCTAAGCAACTGATCCAACTTGGTGGAATACAAAAGCACCTTACCCACATAACAACCTAACAAACGTTTAAAGGATGCACGAAGTTGACACACTTAAATGATGCACTAGTGTGGTCTACATAAATAAAATTATTTTTTGGCATGATGTCTTGCATCTAACAAATACATGGGATACACATCAAACCTAAAAGTATCCGAGTATTATAAGGTTGATTCAAAATGGTGGTTATGACTATATCCTACACATTATGTATGTCCTACACATTATTTTATCATTTTGTTAATGTACATGGAATTTGATGAATGGCCTCGAGTAACAAATTTGAAAGAGATGAAAGTTATGTGTGATTAATGTACATGGCATTTTCGAAGCATTTGTGGCGTGGAGATATATATATTTTGTAATAATGGCGTAATAGAATGGCCACTTGTTTCTAAACATAAACATGTTCCATTACATGGTTACTGACGTAATGGAATTGTCTCCTCCTGCATTTAATCGTACAAATGCTCACATCTCTTATATGAGGGGAAGATCTACAATCGCCTTTAAGCTGACCTTTATGTGCAAAAATTTCACATTCACTTACTGAGCAAAACCCTAGTTTCCAAAATTGACATAAAAAAATGATCCCTTGTCCATGAACCCAGAGTAGAGGCCACTCTAGCACTATTTTGATTTATTTAATCCAATGGAGCTGACGGTTCATCGATCCGAGCAACGGTCATCAATCTATGGAACGCTGAATCCCACCTCCCACAGGCTTTTAAGGACAACCATTGAATCCATAACCGGGGCATAGAGTGGAAACCGTGCATCAAAAAGGGATTTCAGTGGGTCGTGCAAGCGTGTTTAGGCAAGTTCCATGTGGGAACGCTAGCCACATGTTCATGGTCAAGGAATTTGCAAAGCTGACCCATATGTGCAGAAATTGGACATTCACGTACTGAGCAAAACCCTAGTTTCCAAAATTGACCAAAATAATGGTCTCTTCTCCATGGAAGTAGATTAGAGGGCCACCCTAGCACTATCTTGATGTATGAAATCCAACAAAGCTGATGGTTTGTCAATTCGAGCAACAATTATGATTCTATGGCACATTGAATCCCACCTCCTCCAGACTTTCAGGGACACCTGCTGAATACCTACCTGGGGCATAGAATGGAAATCGTGCATCAAAAAGGACTTTCGGTGGTTCGTGAAAGCTTGCTTGGGCATGTATAATGTGGGAACGCTATCCACACCTTCACAGTCGAGTAATATGTGAATTCGACCCCTATGTGCAAAAATTTCACATTCACTTAGTGAGCAAAACCCTAGTTTCCAAAATTGACCAAAATAATGATCTCTTCTCCATGGAACTAGATTAGAGGGCCAAACTAGCACTATCCCAATGTCTTGAATCCAACAGAGCTAATGTTTCATCGATCCAAGCAACGGTCATGATTCTATGGCATCTTGAATCCCACCTCCTACAGGCTTTTAGGGACACCTGTCGAATCCCTACCCTGGGAATAGAATGGAAACCGTGCATAAAAAGGGATTTCGGTGGGTTTTCCAAGCATTTTTAGGCATGTGTTATGTGGGAACACTAGACAAAACTTTACGATCAAGCAATATGCGAATTTGACCCCCATATGCAAAAATTTCACATTCACTTACTGAGTAAAACCCTAGTTTCCAAAATTGACCAAAATAATGGTCTCTTCTCCATGCTACTAGATTAGAGGGCCACCCTAGTACTATCTTGATGCCTTGAATCCAATGGAGCCAATGGTTCGTCAATCTGAGCAACAGTCATGATTCTATGGCATGTTGAATCCCACCTTCTACAAGCTTTCAAGGACACCTGTTGAATCCCTACCCAGGGCATAGAATGGAAACCATGCATAAAAAAGGGCTTCCAGTGGGTTGTACAAGCATGTTTAGGCACTTTTTATGTGGGAACACTAGCCACACCTTCACGGTCGAGCAATATGCGAATTTGACCCCCATGTGAAAAAATTTCACATTCACTTACTGAGCAAAACCCTAGTTTCCAAAATTGACCAAAATAATGGTCTCTTCTCCATGGAACCAAATTAGAGGGCCACCCTAGCACTATCCCAATGTCCTGAATCCAACGAAGATGACGATTTTTTTATATGAGCAATGGTCATGATTTTGTGGCACGTTGAATCCCACCTCCTACATGCTTTCAAGGACACCTCTTGAATCCCTACCCGTGGCATAGAATGGAAACCATGCATAAAAAGGGCTTTCGATGGGTCATAAAAGCATGTTTAGGCACCTATTATGTGGGAATGCTAGCCACATCTTCATGGTCAAGCAATATGCGAATTTGACCCCCATGTGTAGAAATTTAACATTCACTTACTCAGCAAAACCCTAGTTTCCAAAATTGACCAAAATAATGGTCTCTTCTTCATGGAACCAGATTAGAGGGCCACCCTAGCACTATCACGATGTCCTGAATCCAACGGAGCCAACGGTTCATCGATCCAAGCAACGGTCATGATTATGTGGCACGTTGAATTCCACCTCCTACAGGCTTTCAGGGACACCTGTTGAATCCCTACCCGAGGCATAGAATGGAAACCATGCATAAAGAAGGGATTCTGATGCGTCGTACAAGCACGTTTAGGAACCTATTATGTGCGAATGCTAGCCACACCTTCACGGTCGAGCAATATGCGAATTTGACCCCCATGTGAAAACATTTCACATTCACTTACTAAGCAAAACCCTAGTTTCCAAAATTGACCAAAATAATGGTCTCTTCTCCATGGAACTAGATTAGAGGGCCACCCTAGAACTATCCCAATGTCCTAAATCCAATGGATTTGATGGTTCCTCGATCCGAGAAACAGTCATGATTTTGTGGCACGTTGAATCCCACCTCCTACAGGCTTTCAGGGACACCTGTTGAATCCCTACCTGGGGCATAGAATGGAAACCGTGCATGAAAAAACTATTATATTTAAAATTTTCAATCATCTCAGTACATGCACACTAAAGTCAACTTCGCGAATCAACATGATTTGAATCATAAGTCCACCAGATTTGAAAAAGTTGAGTTGGACATTAGATTGATTCTGAATTGAGTTGTGACATTAAGATAAGATTAGGGTTAGGATTAGGGTTTCCTAGGTAGGGTTATGGGTATGGGCCATGCATGTTAAACAATAAACCCTAGTTAGGGATACGGTTTTCCAAGTTTGTCCTTCATTGGCATGAAATGCATTGTCCATCTTTGGCCCAAATCTCTTATTATCTTTTATTATGTTTTAAGTAGAAATTAAACTTTTAAATCAAAAAAATGAGATGAAATTCCAACACTACTATGCACCACCCTTTTGGCAATGGACATGTGGGTATAAGAGGTGAGCTATCAAAAAGGAAATTATACAAGCCTTAAAACATAAGTTTATGATTTTGGCATCTTTTTTCCATCATCCTAGTTGTATATATCGGTTGAAAACATTGACAATATTACCTACTTGAAAAATTAGGGTTTTAGTTCTGTAAGAGAGCCTACAAAGAACTTTGATAGGTATGACCTACAGAGGTACATGTATGTATTCTAATGTTATATATATCATGTGAATGAAATCTTCAAATCTTCATATGATTGATATATATGGTTTATTGATCATACGCAAAATTTGGCATGTTCATTAACTTGACATACAAGAGAATTTTCGACATATTTATAAACAACATTATGGAAAATTTCGCATATCAAGAACAAAAAAATGACATATTCATAAGAAACATACATGGGAAAATTAAAATTATGATACATACCTCATCATGCTAGATCCCACCTAATATCATACAACCAAGGCCTCTAGATCATCTCTTATAATGATGGTATCCATTAGTCTCTCATGCTATGTATCTGGTAAGAAGTAGCGTACAAGAACACAAAATTGACATATTCATAAGAAACATACATGAAAAAATTAAAATTATGATACATACCTCATCATGCTAGATCCCACCTAATATCATACAACCAAGGCCTCTGGATCATCTCTTCTAATGATGGTCTCCATTAGTTCTTGTGCTATGTATATGGTAAGAAGTAGCGTACAAGAACACAAAATTGACATATTCATAAGAAACATACATGGGAAAATTACAATTATGATACTTACCTCATCATGCTAGATCCCACCTATTATCATACAACCAAGCCCTCCAGATCATCTCTTGTAATGATGGTCTCCATTAGTCTCTCATGCTTTGTATCCGGTAAGAAGTAGCGTACCTTCGATGAATTCTAAATAGGCATTGTTCGTACCTGGAGGATTGTACCAATGATTAAGTTGGTAAAGTGATACACACTTGCACCTGGTTTGTAATCCCTGTAAACATATCCACCCTTATTTCTTGCATTGTTTTCATGTGTAATATATTCACCTTTAACAACCATAGACCCTATGGGGAAGTGGTTGTTTTCATCATCAGTCATGGACATAATGAGGATTTGCTTTCCCTCTCTACAATGTGCCAACCAGTAATCACCACCCCATTCACTATATTTTGAGGCAACCACCACGTATATGTGTCCTGCATAGTATGATTGCAGGTATATGATCAAATATTTTTTGTGTGATACAAGGCCATTAATGTGAGTTTCAAGACTACGTAAATTTTACAAAAAAATGTTAAGGAAATGCATCATACCAGGTTGTACAAGGTCTAATACATGATCAAAATCTATAGAAATAGACAATTGGTCTTCTTCCAATGGATTTAACTCAACAATTACACGTTGATCAAGTGGAAGTGATATGAGATCCCATCCATCAACCCAATCCAACGATTCACACACATCCCAGTCACCATCACAACAAGGCGGGCAAAAACAAGCGAGTTTTCTGGTCCAAATTTCAAATACTAGGTTATTAGAGCTTCAAAACGAATGAAAGCCACGAGTCCTAGGAAAAGTCTTGCATTCCCATGCATGTGAATGATCTATATTTACCACCTCCCAAAAAAATCTCTCCACATGTCTCTTTCTTGTGGATTATACTCGCATAGCTGATTTTTCTCCCATTACTGACATGCACCACCTGACTATAGATTGAACATTTCGAATAGTAGATATTGTAGTTAATTTCAATTCCTCTCTTCATAGGGCTATTTTTACACATGATTCGACTCCATTATGCTCTCCTTTACCATGCCCAGTCTCCAAATAGTTCGACATATGTGGAACTTTGTAGTTTTTATGCAATGAACACAACCATTTAAATATTCATGCATTTTTGAACTGACCAGTACATCCATCAGACCGAATCTAGTGTCGATCCATTTGTATGTTCATGCCCTTCAAATGATCATAGAACATGATGAAGCAATGGAGTACATAGTGTAAGTCATGGCGCCTATCATCACTTATGTAGAAGTGATATTCCTTTAGAATTTCTCTTTGCTCTTGACTGCTATTTGGGCCATGCCTATATGTGATATGCACCATCAAGGAAACCTGCTCAGAGTGATAATACTGACTTTGGATCTCATTTTGAGGTTGCAGAGTGTAGTTCTCAGCAAAATAAACAATTGAAAGTATAGTACCACAAGGAAATGTATCTCTACATATTCTAAACTTCTCATCCTGCCATCGTGCCAAGTGGACATGCTGAACATATTGACGTGTATTTTCAATAAATTCCTTAACAAAGACACTAACTTGTACCTGTTGACACAAAATGATCTCAATATCAGGTTTTTTTGTAAGTAAGGAATGAAATGAAACTATTCAAACATAAATTTATAGATAAATGCATGTACCTAAGATGTCATCAATTGTATTTTTTTGCTTTCTTTCCTTGGGACTATTTCATAGCTGATATATTTGAAACTTTTCATGTCTGTAACCATATTCCCAAATTCATTGTCTCCAGTCTCGTGCATACATTGGCTCAATAATGCCATTCCAACACAGTTGGAGCAAGTTCCATCCAAACAATATTTTGCATAGTAAGTTTTCCCCTGAGGCCTATTGCACATGATACTATGAATGAATTCTCTTGATGAGGTCGGTGGTATTGTCAAAGAGAAATCCTACATGTTAAGTCAGTAACTTGTTTCTTCAAATTTTATGTTTGATTTGCATTTTATTCCAAGTTACTTATTTGCTTTAGTTTGGTTTTTGCTTCTTTTAGGAAATTTTTAGTTTTTACGTGAAATTTTGAACTTTTCCTTTAGATTTTTACCTTATTTTTGATCCTTTAGGTTATTGAAGGGTTTTTAAAGGTCATTATGTTGAATAGTGGACTCACAAATCACATTATGAGCATAATCATAATTCAAACATCACTTAAACTTCATGCAAAGTGGAAAAAAGGTGTAAAACAACGCCAAAATAGAGTTCAAGTCATTCTTGTAGCGCAAGTGCTCAAAATTAACAAAGGGGCACTACAAGAATATCGTGCATGTTGTTTTTTCTGACTTTTGAGCCGATTTTTTGAATGATTTAGAATCTGAAGCGACTAATCGCGTGATTTAAGGTTTTTTGCTACGTGTTGTGCCAATGGTCATCATGAAAATAGGTGGTTTCAGGTCGTGGAGGAGATTATGGTCATTATCAGTTAGAACGCAGCTCATCATGACAGATAGCCGTATAGATCAAGTTTGACATGAGGAGAGTTATTCCTTACGTCCATTTCGAAGCTGAAGACTTAGTGGAATGACGGTGCTTGGCTAAAAAATTGGAGGTTGCAGTTGCAAAGTATAGTCGGGGTTTTTACAGTCACATAGGAAATTAGGGCTTCCATATTTCACCACCTGGAATCAAATTAAGCATCTGAAGACATATGCATACTTCAATTCAGCAATCAAAAAACACGAGGAGTGGTTTAAAGAGACTGTAGTTGAACATTAAAGAGGTATTCCGCAATAATCCATTTGTGTCTGATAATTTGGGGCTTTCTCGGCGAATTCTATTTTATCAAAATTGGTTAAGGAAAACGTTAATATATTCTTTAAACAACGTTCTTGTCGAAGAAATAAAGAGATTAGAGGTGTTGGCAAGTGATTAGCTGAAGGATATCAGTTTTCATTGAACATGACCCAGTCAAAACTTGAAAGTGTGGTAATGTGAAGAGCTGTGCATTTTATGGTGTCTAAACTTCACAAATTGGTCTACTACCTGTACACAATGCAAGAAAGGAGCTAAACATCCTAGATTACATGAATACCTGATCTCATAAAGTGCTAAACTGACTCATTTTAGTGCTGAAAAAGCTACTGGGATCAGGAAATGAGCAGACCTAGGATTATTCTTATATCTTCTCCTCTAATATATAAACAATATCCAGCTTATCACTAGAAACCACAAGTTGGTCTAAACATTTAGCAGCTGAGAGCATTTATGCAAAGCTTTTCTGTACAGATATTGTTCATAGTTGGCACTAGAAGGATTTAAGGGTTGTTTCTGGGTACCGAGTCTCAATACACAAGTGGTCTAGTACATTCTGGAGATGATCAGTGGTCAGCTATTTTCATGACAAACTGAATGATAGCAAAATTTCTCCCACAACATTAGTGAAGAATATCGAATACTCTGAATGACCTAAAATCACTTGAGCCTATGATTAAAACCAAACTTGGAGAAAACAAAAGGAAATAGCCAAGGAAGTTTCAGGAGAGCTGGTTATTGAAATCTAAGAGTTTTGAAGGGAGTTGTTATTGAAAACTTAAAAGGCTTGAGGGGCATAAAAACAGCTACTAGGTCATTAACAGAACCCTAGAAATACACAGAGTTTCAGCCATTGAGTAGAATGGGTAAAAGTGGCAAAGTTAATAGGGTTGAGCCTACTGATGTCAGTTGGATTGAGAAATTCCCAGGTTGTGTAGAACTATTCCAAAATTACGGGTGGCTATATTTTTTTCAAGAGGATCGATGGATACAATTATGAGGTCTCTTATCAATTTTCTAAAAGCTATAAGCAAGATATGATAGTTTTTGACACTTTAAAGTTCAGATTGACAGTGGAGGTGGTTGCAGAATCTACATGAATAAAAAATGAATGGGAAATGTGGTTTAAAAAACTGCCTTTCACTTTTGATGCTCAAAGGTATTTGTTACCTAATATTACCCCAGACTGGAGCAAAGGCATCCTGATCCAAAACTTCAAAAGTGAGTCGGTGGAACCCATCAGAATCTTGCAGAGCTATATAACATGTGAAGGTAGATATGCTTATGCTTTTAAATACCATTTTAGATTTTTATAGCATGTGGTTGGGGTATCTAAAATGAGCCTTCCCTTCTTCTTGCTCAAAAGTCTCCAAAAGATGTCTAGTAGAGTAAAAGACCATTAGGATCATTCTTCCCAATCCATTTTCCACCATGGACTGATTAAATTGATCATCAGTACCGTCCTGCAGAGTGAAGGGAAAACCTGGGATTTCTTCCTCTTTTGGTCTGGTTTTCAAGTCAAACAAGAGGATCAGCAAAGCAGAAAGCAGTCAGATAAAGGGAAGGTCCTAGTGAGAAAACTAGGTCAGAAGGTAAAGACTGAAGACAAGAAAGATGTCAAAATTGAAGAAGCATCAGAGCCTTTGAAGAAGGACAATGAACCTTAGATTTTTTCAACTGACATTAATGGTAAATATTCACTGTTTACAGATGAGAAAGAATAGCCTATGCAACACATGGCACCTACAGAAGTTTTCGGTAAAGCTAAAGCTGCTGTCACAGAAAAAATTGTTGTACAGAAAGAAGATATTCAAGCTCAGCAAAGGAGCCCCATCAATATCCTGTCAGATGATGAAGGTTATTTGTTAGAGGAGGATCAACCCATTTCTGAGACTGAAGTTAGGACTGATACATGCAGGGACTTTTCTACTTTGGAAAACAAGACAGTTAGACCTAGGAGGAAGAAGAATAGGGTTGAAGTGATGGAGTTTGCTGCAGTAAAGCATCAAGGAATAAATCTGAGGATGATGGGAGAAGTAGCACCAGCTTAGAGGCCTACAACCAAGTCCACAATTAAGTTAAAGCTAAATTTAAAGAAGTTGTTTAACCCTAGATTGAGTACTAAAGAAGTGACTATCCTAGATGATATTTCCTCAGATGAAAAACCAAAAATTGACAAAATGAGCATTAAAAGGAAGAAGAGAGCAGTTGCAAAAATTTCATCTTCTCATCCTGAAAAAGCAAAAATATCATTACAGTCAGTAGAAGATTCAAATATCACCCAGACTAAATTATCTACAGTATTTCTTGAATTGAGAGCTGAATTGTTGAAACAACAGCAGGAGGAAGAAACTGAGGTTCCTTATGTTGAAGGTCAGCCATTGAAAGATGAAGCTACACCCAAGGAGACAGACACTCGGGAAAACCCTAGTATTCCTGATGTTTCCACAGATCTGCTAGATGAAGATGCAGACATTTTCAAGAAACTTGACATACCATGGATGACCAGTGATGCACAAGAGACTATAACAGAGAGGCCATTTGATTCAGAAAGGGAAAACCTACAAAAAACTATTAAACAGTACAGACACCAAATTGACTACATGCAGGAGGTGAATGATGGGCTGATGCTGGCAAACAGAAGGCTTAGAGAAGATTTGTGGGAAGTCAATGAACACTTTCAAGTGCTGACAGCAGTATCCAAGGAAGCCTTGAAGATGAACAGGGCCACTAATTTGCACTGTTCAAATTTGAAGTTGACTGTTGACAGCTTACAGAAACAAAATGAAGAGCTCACCAGAAGACTAGCAAGCATGGAAGATGAACAGAGGCAAGCTAGGAAGAAAGCTCAAGCATTGGATGGCATAGCTTTGCTAGCTGAGGCTGCAAAGGACCTTTGAGTTAGTTATTGAATCAGTTATTTGTTATCTCTTTTTGAGAAACACTTTAGTTAGTTAGTTGTTTACTATATTTTGAAAAGCATCATATTTTGTAAATTGTAATTTAGCTTTATCCCATCGAGTGGTTAGTTGAAGACAGTTAGGGTTTTGAACCCTAACTGATTTTTATTGAAGAATATTATTTAGGAGATGAAAAACACTGAATGAGGGTTCAATTTTTGGGAGAACTTTAGGAGGTCTATTGGACTTGTTTGTGAGCTAAGTATCATAACTCTTGTATGCATTTAATGATAGACTATGAAATATATGACAATTTTTACCCTTAAGTATATGTTTTAGCTTCATTTTGAGTTTGTTTAACTACTAGACTGCTATATTCATTGCTGGTTCATGGTTTCTTTACTTGTGATGCTTGTCAGCCCTGAATGAATTTGAAGATTATATTCTGATTGATATTTGTTGATTATATGATGCGTCTTTGTCTTTACTTGTTTATAATTCAGTTTCTTGTTTAGCTCATGAGTGTAATCCTTGTTGATCACCAAATTTACAACCAAGAAAACATTCCAGAAACCCTAAAACCTAGTTTACTTTATTGAGTTTTATTTGAGATTGTGTTGGCTTGTTTCTTTAGCCTTGGAAATAATTTCTGGCACAAACATCTTTGGCACTGTTGCCAAGGATGAAAGTGAAGACATATTTTCCTTGGGATACTTATCATTTTTACTGGTTTTAAGAGGTGAACTTAAACCAGCACTTTTTTAAGGCTATTTTTCACCAAATTTTGACACAGTGGCTACTAGAGGAGTGGGAACCAAGAAGAAACCTACTTCACCATTACATTCAGGTTTTTTAGACCCTGAACAAATATTAAAAACAACAAGAAAAATTAGAAGGTCTCAATCTTTACCAGCCTTGTGTGACCCTGACCAGTTAGGTGCTTCATTACATTCAGTTGAAACCTCACCTTGGATCAAGGCTACTATACCTGATAGCTCTTTTAAAGTTTTTACTAATCCTCAATCCTTCAGAAAAGCCAAAGCTGCCTCTCCTGGTAAAATACCTCTTTTTCAGTTGAAATTAGGTAAAATTTCTTTGAAATCAATTTCTAGTCAAGCTTCTTCATCTTCAAAACCAATCAGTCCAAAAATGGCAGCCCAAAACCCTCCCATAGACGTGATGGATGGGATGGTTGCAGCCAGATATGCACCATTGGTCTTACCTCAGCCTTTAAATGCACTACCTGGAGGAGATTACTAGAAGTATTTTCCTAGGTTCAATGGAGAAGGGGAAACAACAGCTGAAGAACATTGGGAAGTTATGTTGATAATCAAAACATTGAGGCTAAGGATGTTTGGAAGAGAATGTTTGTTCAGAGCCTGGATGGAGATGTGAGGAAGTGGTTCAGAGAGTTACCTGCTAACTCCATCACTATTATTGAAGAACTCCGTGATCTCTTTATGAGACAATGGGGAGATACCAAAGATCACACCTACTACATAACTGAATTTGGAGCTCTTAGAAGGAAAAAAGATGAAACAATTGCAGATTTTTCAAACAGGTTCAACAAGATGTACAGTAGAATTCCTGCTGAGATAAAGCCTACAGAAACATTAGCTAAACTAACATATGCAAATGCTTTTGATCACGAATTATCTTTGTTATTGAGAGAGAGGAGGCCTATCTCTTTGCTAAATATGCAGGATGCAGCATTAGAGGTAGAATCCAACATATTGGCTTCAAATAGACTAAAGAAGGAAACACCTCAGCAGCTGTATGAAAGAAAAGGAAAAAAGGAAGCAGCTCCAGGAGGTTCATCTTCACTTACTGCTGAAGGGAAGATTGATGAAATGGATAAATTGGTGAAGATATTGACTGCAAAAATGAAAAAATTAGAGCTTGATAAAAATTCAAGCAAGCCTACTCCAGAAGGTGAGTGAAATTCAAATAATCTGAATCAGTTTAGAAGGCAATTTGCTCCCCGTTTCATGCCCAGAGAATGAAGAAATAACGATATCCAGCGAGAAAGGAGAGAGAATGAAGACCAAAGAGTGCCACGACCTCTCCAGAACAATGTGGCTGATGAGCAAGAAGTTGATGAAGAGTTTCTCTTTGAAGAGAATGATCAAGATATGAATCATTTTGGAGAAGGATTGTCTGGAGGTTTTGTTACCGAGGAAGAATTTCTGAATTCAGAATATTATGATGCTGACATGTTTGAGACAGAGGATGATCTAGGTCTAGAAAATACTGTTGTAACTGCTGTTGTTTGTCAAAATGAGCTTAAGAAGACTGTGAACCTAAGATCAGGTCAAAAGCAAGTAGTACAAGCCCTGAAGAAGAAAGCAATTGTTCTTGCTGCAACTGTTCCTGCTAAACAAGCACCTGATCCTGTTACGGAGAAAAAGCAAGTTGCAGAAAAATCAAAGAAGATTACAGAGGTTGAAGACGTAAATAAACCTGTTCAGAATTTCAGTTTGGAGAATGAATTAGGAAAGTTAAAGATTCCTGTATCTTTAACTGAATTAATAAAGAATCCTGCATATAAAGAAACAGTTCTTAAAGTGATGAATTTAGCAGGCAATTAGACTGTCTCTGACATAGTTAACTTGCAAGAGGATAGTCCTAATATTTTCATTGGATCAGCCTTGGCCGAGAAGAGTGAAAATGAAGCAGGAGCCTCACCTCCTTTCTATATCACTTTAACAGTTCATGAACAGATAATACACAATTGTTTGTTAGATTCAAGAGCATCCCACAATTTGATGCCAAAGGCTGTTATGGAAGCTCTAGGCCTGATTATTACCAAGCCTTACCATGATGTATATGCCTTTGATTCCCGAACAGTGAAGTGTTTAGGAGTAATAAAAGACATGGTTGTCATTCTGGCTTAGTTTCCCATGAAAAGTGTGATAATGGATGTTGTGGTAGCTGACATTACACCAAATTTTGGCTTACTTCTTTCTGGGTCATGGGAAAAGAAGGTCGGAGGAACCTTACAAATGGACCTCTCTTATGCTACCATTCTTGTGTTTGGTGGAGAAAATAGAAGGTTGTATAGAGAGCTTCAGTTTGCTTACATAGTGACAGATGATAAGAACCCCACCAATCATCCACTATATGCTGTTGACAAAGACCTGGGAACTTGCATGTTAAATTTCAGTGATGAGGATAATTCTGCTGGTCTGTTACAAGTTGTTACAAGTTGAAAAAGAATAGCCAGTAAAACACAGCAGAAGAAGAAGATGAATTGTGGCAATTGTACTTTGATGGATCCTCATGCAAAGAGGGTGCTAGAGCTGGAGTTCTTCTCATATCCCCTGGAGGTGAAATGGTAAAGCTAATGTATAAACTTGAATTTGTTGCCACAAATAACACTGCTAAGTATGAAGCTTTGCTGTTAGGATTAAAAGCTGCCAAAGATTTGGGCATTCAACATATTTCTGCATATGGCAACTCCGAATTGATTGTTCAACAGGTGAAGAATAATTATCAAGTGAAGCAGTGTTTGTTGAAAATTTATCGAAATGAGGTATGGGATATGCTCGAAAATTATTTTGTAGCTTTTAATATTACTCATAACCCAAGAGATCATAATCAGACTGCAGATTCATTGGCTCTAGCTGCCACCCACTTCAGAATTCCCAAGACCACTCCGTTGAGGTATCCCATTGAAGCGAGGTACAAACCATCCGTACCTGATAATGTGAAACACTGGAGGGTGTTCGAAGATGACATTGAGATAAAAAGGTTCCTAGATCTTACACATGAGTTTTCAAATTCTTAAATTGATCAAGAGGAGGATGAAGAGGAAGGCCAGGTGGATGAGATTGCTGAAGATGAGATAGCAGGCCATAAAATCATTGAATTGAAGAGAAACTTCATCCCCAAAGGTTTGGTACCTCTCAAAAGAATATTTACAAAGGATGATACACCTTCAAAACATGTTGTTCAGTCTTCAGAAGAGAATGTGATAGACTGCAATATTGGTTCAACTGAACATCCTAGAATGGTCAAAATTTCTAAATCACTTACAGTTGAACAAAGAAACAGTTATGTCAAGCTGTTGAAAGAGCATGTAGATGTTTTTGCATGGTATTATGAGGAACTAAGAACTTATGATACATGAATCATACAACATAAGGTCCCTTTAAAACCAAATGTCAAACCTTTTCGTCAGAAACTAAGAAGGATCAATCCAACTTTGTTTCCTGTAATTGAAAAAGAAGTGAAGAAGTTGTTGGATGCAAAGATAATAGTGCCTCTCGGGTATTCTTCCTGGGTTGATAATCTGGTTCCTGTCAGAAAAAAGAATGGAGAAATCAGGTTATGTGTTGACTTCAGAAATCTGAATAGATCATCATTAAAAGATAACTATCCTCTTCCTAAGATTGAACAGGTATTGCAGCAAGTAGTTGGGGCATAGAGGATCTCCATGGTGGATGGTTTTTCAGGGTACAATTAGATTGTTATGCATCCTGATGACAAAGAGAAAACAACCTTTACAACTCCTTGGGAAACCTTCATATATGATAAGATGCATTTTGGTCTTATGAACGCAGGAGCCACCTTTCAGAGAGCAATGGATATTTCTTTTATTGGAGAAAAGGACAAGTTTGTGGTCATCTAATTGGATGATATTACTGTTTTCTCACAGTCAGATGATGAGCATTTAAAGCATTTAAAATAGACTTTCCTGAAATGCAGAAAATTTGGCCTGTCATTGAATCCAAAGAAGTCACATTTTGTTGTACAGGAGGGTAAGCTACTTGGTCATTTAGTGTCTGCTAATGGTATAAGGATTGACCCTGAAAGGGTAAAAGCTATACTGAAGATAAGTTTACCAAGGAGTAAAAAAGATGTCCAATCATTCATTGGTAAAATCAATTTTCTGTGTTGGTTTATACCCAACTTTGCTGAAACTATTAAACAAATCACAGCCATGCTGAAGAAGGATCAGGAAGTCAAGTGGACCACTGAGGCAAAGGGTGCATTTGAGAAAATCAAAGTAGCTCTTACTGAAGCACCTGTATTGGTAAGTCCAGATTTTACCAAAGAATTCCTTACTTTCTCATTTGCATCATAGGATACAATTGCAACTGTTTTACTTCAGAATAATAAGGAGGGGTTGGAGCAGCCTATTGCATTCTTCAGCAAAACTCTCAGAGACTCTGAGCTGAAGGACAATATATTGGAAAAGCAGGCTTATGCTATAGTAAAGGCTTTAATTTTTTTTAGAATTTATGTTCTACATTCAAAAGTTATTTCATTTGTTCCAAATGCTGCTGTAAAAGATGTCTTCACTTAGCCTAATAGTGAAGGGAAGAGAGGCAGGGGNTTAGAATTTATGTTCTACATTCAAAAGTTATTTCATTTGTTCCAAATGCTGCTGTAAAAGATGTCTTCACTTAGCCTAATAGTGAAGGGAAGAGAGGCAGGTGGATTGCAAAGATTATGGAGTATGATGTAGAGATCAGACCTACCAAGCTTGTCAAGGGACAAGGTTTATCCAAGTTGCTGGCTGAATCAAATTGTCAGGCACTGGGATTGCATGTCATGGATGATGAATTAGTTCCTGAAGAAGATCAAGCAATTCTGGAAAAAGAGAAGATCATGGACTATTATTCATCATCAACATGGTATGCAAACATTGTTCATTTTCTGTTATTTTTGCAATGTCCTGAGCATTTGGATAGGAAGGCTGCTAGATCTTTAAAACTTAAAGCTACTAAGTATTGTTTGGTAGAAGACCAATTGTTTTGGAAGGACCCAGGGGGTATCCTACTCAAGTGTTTGGACAAATATGAAATTGGAGGAGTGATTTCTGAATCTCATGAGGGTTCCTGTGGAGGGCACAAGTATTGGAAAGCAACAGCTTACAGAATTTTAAGAGCTGAATATTATTGTCCCTCCTTGTTTGCAGATGTTTATCAGCAGGTAAGAGCCTATGTCCCTTGTCAGAAATTTGCTGGAAAACAGAAATTATTGTCTTTTCCTTTGAAACCCATTGCAGTTAATGCTCCTTTCCAGCAATGGGGTCTAGATTTTATTGGAGAAATAAATCCAGCATCTTCAGGACAGCACCACTGGATTCTGACAGCAACAGATTTCTTTACTAAATGGGTGGAAGCCATCCCTAGTAGGAATGCCACAGATAAGGTAATCATGGATTTCATTGAGGAAAATATCCTAAGCAGGTTTTGCTATCCTCAGAAGTTAGTGACAGATAATGCTAAGGCCTTCAAGTATAAGGCAATGGTATCATTCTGTGAAAAGAATGGTATTTTACTGAAGCACTCAACTCCTTATTACCCCCAGGGTAATGGCTTGGATGAATCCTCTAATAAGAACATCATTCAGAGCATCAAGAAGTTGCTCAAGCATAACAAGAGATCATGGGATTCAATGCTAAAATATGCATTGTGGGATGATAGGATCATAGTGAAACAAGCAATTGGAACTTCTCCCTTTCAATTAGTATATGGTACAGAGGCAGTTTTCCCTGTTCAATTGGGGATCCCAGTGATGAAGTTTCTCCATAATTCTCAAGAGGAGCCAAATGATATGCCGAGAAGAATTTTTGAAATGATAGAGTTACAGCAGAGCAGGGAAAAGGTGGATGAAAAAGCACAGTTGTACAGATTCAAGATCAAAAGCAGATTTGACAGAAACATCAAAGAAAATACTTTCTCAGTTGGGGATATGGTTTTGAGGTGGGATGCAAGGAAGGAGCAAAAGGGTAAGCATGGTAAGTTTGACAATCTCTGGTTTGTCCCTTTCCTAGTATCCAAGGTTTTAGAGAATAATACTTTTATCCTGTAGTCCTTGGAAGGTGAGGTGTTGTCCAGTCCTGTTAATGGACGATTCCTCAAGCATTTTTACAGTCTATAAGGAGATTTTCACTGTTCATTGTACATACCGGTGTGAGTGAAGCATAATAAAGACTCCATAGCCCAATGGAAATTTTGTAGACAGGTAGGTAAGGTAGCAGACAAAAGGCACTGGTCTACAGGTTCTTGAAGCCTCACAGGTAGGACTTCATCCCACAGCTGGAGCCAAATGTTAAGTCAGTAACTTGTTTCTTCAAATTTTATGTTTGATTTGCATTTTATTCCAAGTTACTCATTTGCTTTAGTTTGGTTTTTGCTTCTTTTAGGAAATTTTTAGTTTTTACGTGAAATTTTGAACTTTGCCTTTAGATTTTTACCTTATTTTTTATCCTTTAGGTTATTGAAGGGTTTTTAAAGGTCATTATGTTGAATAGTGGACTCACAAATCACATTATGAGCATAATCATAATTCAAACATCACTTAAACTTCATGGAAAGTGGAAAAAAGGTGTAAAACAGCGCCAAAATAGAGTTCAAGTTATTCTTGTAGCGCAAGTGCCCAAAATTAACAGAGGGGTGCTACAAGAATATCGCGCATGTTGATTTTTCCGACTTTTGAGCCGATTTTTTGCATGATTTCGAATCTAAAGTGACTAATCACGTGATTTAAGGTTTTTTGCTACGTGTTGTTCCAATGGCCATCATGAAACATGTGGTTTCAGGTCGTGGAGGAGATTGTGGTCATTATCAGTTAGAACGCAACTCATCATGACAGATATCCATATAGATCGAGTTATTCCTTACCTCCATTTTGAAGCTGAAGACTTAGTGGAATGACGGTGTTTTCCTAAAAAATCAGAGGTTGCAGTTGCAAAGTATAGTCAGGGCTTTTACAGTCACATAGGAAATTAGGGCTTCCATATTTCGCCACCTAGAATCAAATTAAGCATCTGAAGACACCTGCATACTTCAATTCAGCAATCAAACAACACGAGGAGTGGTTTAAAGTGGCTGCAGTTGAACATTAAAGAGGTATTCCGTGATAAGCCATTTGTGTCTGATAATGTGGGGCTTTCTCGGTGAATTATGTTTTATCAAAATTGGTTAAGCAGAACATTAATATATGCTTTAAACAACGTTATTGTCGAAGAAATAAAGAGATTAGAGGTGTTGGCAAGTGATTAGCTGAAGGATATCAGTTTTCATTGAACATGACCCAGTCAAAACTTGAAAGTGTGGTGATGTGAAGAGCTGTGCATTTTATGGTGTCTAAACTTCACAAATTGGTCTACTACCTGTACAGAATGCAACGAAGGAGCTAAACATCCTAGATTACATGAAGACTTGATCTCATAAAGTGCTAAACTGACTCATTTTAGTGCTGAAAAAGCTACTGGGATCAGGAAATGAGCAGACCTAGGATTATTCTTATATCTTCTCCTCCGCTATATAAACAATCTCCAGCTTATCACTAGAAACCACAAGTTGGTCTAAACATTTAGTAGCTGAGAGCATTTATGCAAAGCTTTTATGTACAGAGATTGTTCATAGTTGGCACTAGAAGGATTTAAGGGTTATTTCTGGGTACCGAGTCTCAATACACAGGTGGTCTAGTACATTCTGGAAATGGTCAGTGGTCATCTATTTTCATGACAGACTGAATGATAGCTAAATTTATCCCACAATCTTAGTGAAGAATATCGAATACTCTGAATGACCTAAAATCACTTGAGCCTATGATTAAAACCTAACTTGTAGAAAACAAAAGGAAATAGTCAAGGAAGTTTCAGGAGAGCTGGTTATTGAAATCTAAGAGTTTTGAAGGGAGTTGTTATTGAAAAATTAAAAGGCTTGAGGGGCAGAAAAATAGCTACTAGGTCATTAACAGAACCCTAGAAATACATAGAGTTTCAGCCATTGAAGAGAATGGGTAAAAGTGGCAAAGTTAATAGGGCTGAGCCTACTGATGTAAGCTGGATTGAGAAATTATCAGGTTGTGTAGAACTATTCCAAAATGTTGGGTGGCTATATTTTTTTCAAGAGGATCGATGGAAACAATTCTGAGGTCTCTTATCAATTTGCTAAAAGCTATAAGAAATATATGATAGTTTTTGACACTTTAAAGTTCAGATTGACATGGGAGATGGTTGCAGAAGATACGGGAATAAAAAATGAAGGGGAAATGTGGTTTAAAAAACCACCTTTAACTTTTGATGCTCAGAGGTATTTGTTACCTAATATTACCCCAGACTGGAGCAAAGGCATCCTGATCCAAAACTTCAGAAGTGAGTGGGTGGAACCCATCATAATATTGCAGAGCTATATAACATGTGAAGGCAGATATGCTTATGTTTTTAAATACCATTTTAGATTTTTACAACATATGGTTAGTGTATCTAAAATGAGCCTTCCCTTCTTCTTACTCAAAAGTCTCCAAAAGATGTCTAGTAGAGTAAAATACCATCAGGATCATTCCTCCCAATCAATTTTCCACCATGGACTGATTAAATTGATCATCAGTACTGTCCTGTAAAGTGAAGGGAAAACGTGGGATTTCTTCCTCTTCTGGTCTGGTTTTCAAGTAAAACAAGAGGATCAGCAAAGCAGAAAGCAGTTAGATAAAGGGAAGGTCCTAGTGAGAAAACTAGGTTAGAAGGTAAAGACTGAAGACAAGAAAGATGTCAAAATTGAAGAAGAATCAGAGCCTTTGGATAAGGACAATGGACCTCAGATGTTTTCAACTTACATTAAGGGTAAATATTCACTATTTATAGATGAGAAAGAACAAACTATGCAACACATGGCACTTGCAGAAGTTTTCAGTAAAGCTAAAGCTGCTGTCACAGAAAAAGTTGCTGTACAGAAAGAAGATATTCAAGCTCAGCAAAGGAGCGACATCAATATCCTGTCAGATGATGAAGGTTATTTGTTAAAGGAGGATCAACCCATTGCCAAGACTGAAGTTAGGACTGATACATGCAGGGACTTTTCTACTTTGGAAAACAAGACAGTCAGACCCCAGAGGAAGAAGAATAGGGTTGAAGTGATGGAGTTTGCTGCAGTAAAGCATCAAGGAAGAAATTTGAGGATGATGGGAGAACTAGCACCAGCTTGGAGGCCTAAAACCAGCTCAACAAATAATTTAAAGCTAAATTTAAAGAAGTTGCTTAACCCTAGATTGAGTACTAAAGAAGTGACTGTCCTGGATGATATTTCCTCAGATGAAAAACAAAAAATTAACAAAATGAGAATTAAAAGGAAGAAGAGAGCAGTTGCAAAAATTTCATCTTCTCATCCCGCAAAAGCAAAAAGATCATTACAGTCAGTAGAAGATTCAAATATCACCAAGACTAAATTATCTACATTATTTCTTGAATTGAGAGCTGAATTGTTGAAACAACAGCAAGAGGAAGAAACTGAGGTTCCTTATGTTGAAGGTCAGCCATTGAGAGATGAAGCTACACCCAAGGAGACATACACTCAGGAAAACCCTAGTATTCCTGATGTTTCCACAGATCTGCTAGATGAAGATGCAGACATTTTCAAGAAACTTGACATACCATGGATGCCCAGTGATGCACAAGAGACTATAACAGAGAGGCCATTTGATTCAGAAAGGGAAAACCTACAGAAAACTATTAAACAGTACAGACACCAAATGGACTACATGCAGGAGGTGAATGATGGGCTGATGCTGGCAAATAGAAGGCTTAGAGAAGATTTGCAGGAAGTCAATGAACACTTTTAAGAGCTGACAGTAGTATCCAAGGAAGCCTTGAAGATGAAGAGGGCCACTAATTTGCACTGTGCATATTTGAAGTTGACTGTTGACAGCTTACAGAAGCAAAATAAAGAGCTCACCAGAAGACTAGAAAGCATGGAAGATGAACAGAGGCGAGCTAGGAAGAAAGCTCAAGCATGGGATGGCATAGCTTTGCTAGGTGACGCTGCAAAGGACCTTTGAGTTAGTTATTGAATCAGTTATTTGTTATCTCTTTTTGAGAAACACTTTAGTTAGTTAGTTGTTTACTATATTTTGAAAAGCATCATATTTTGTAAGTTGTAATTTAGCTTTATCCCATCGAGTGGTTAGTTGAAGGCAGTTAGGGTTTTGAACCCTAACTAATTTTTATTGAAGAATAGTATTTAGGAGATGAAAAACACTGAATGAGGGTTCGATTTTTGGGAGAACTTTAAGAGGTCTATTGGACTTGTTTGTGAGCTAAGTATCATAACTCTTGTATGCATTTGATGATAGACTATGAAATATATGACACTTTTTACCCTTAAGTATATGTTTTAGCTTCATTTTGAGTTTGTTTAACTACTAGACTGCTATATTCATTGCTGGTTCATGGTTTCTTTACTTGTGATGCTTGTCAGCCATGAATGAGCTTGAAGATTATATTCTGATTGATATTTGTTGATTATATGATGTGTCTTTGTCTTTAATTGTTTATAATTCAGTTTCTTGTTTAGCTCATGAGTGTAATCCCTGTTGATCACCAAATTTACAACCAAGAAAACATTCCAGAAACCCTAAAACCTAGTTTACTTTATTGAGTTTTATTTGAGATTGTGTTGGCTTGTTTCTTTAGCCTTGGAAACAATTTCTGGCACAAACACTACACATGGTTAGTATGCAACACATGACAAATGTACAAAAATGTTTCATAGTAATATTCATATTCTACATGGTATATACAACAACAAGTGTTACTAAGATTATTTATTCTAACATACCAGGGCTTACATTTCTCAGAATATCTTTGCCCCAAATTCAATTGTCTATGTTCATTCCTAAATTTCTTGTATAGTTCTGTCTGTGTTATATCAAGAAGATGCTTAGTATGTGGTTCACGGTCCTTTGAGCCCCTTCGCAGTTTTAGTACATCCTTCCGGTTTGAGGAAGGCCTTGTGTGATCATGCCAAAAACTCTACACTAGTCCCTTTACTGCATCAACTAGCTTCATGTCACGACATGGAAACTGACCAATAAAGGCCCAAAAATCTATCTGGGTGGTTGTGTCAAGATGTTCTCTTCTAATAGAATACCTATGGAGGATTTTTACATTCAAATTAACTAGTTTAGATGTAGTCTTGAGAAAACGAAGGACCATGGTGTTCTTATTTACAATTGCTTGTGACAACACACGACAAGCCGCATTACGGTCCTTTGACCGTGTGTTCTTACCAATTTTACCAAAGGCATCTACTAATATTTTAACTATATGAGAACTTGGTCTAGAAGGCTTTATCATATTTATCCCTAACGATTTCCTAACAATATTCATGCCCCTATATTTTAACGATGATAAAAATAATCTACAATTATATCCATCACATTTAGAAACAAAATATTTATTTAGTATATGTTGAGTTTGATAAGCAATACTACGTTTAGATAGCATACCTTCAATGGAAATGAGGAGTCCTTCATTAACTTCTATATGCTTTGGAGTTCTTCGACATGTGATTTCTAATGGAGGTAAGGGGGTTGGATTTCTATCATCTAGTGCATCAACAATATGCTCTGGCATTTCAGTAGCAACTTGTTGTTCTTCATTCTCTTCCTGGTAGTTGGATGGTGGATGTCCACCATCCTCATTGATGGTCCGGATAATATTTTCTTCTTCAACAATAGGCTTCATGTCCAACGCCTCTTCAACAGTAGGCTCCATGTACAACGCCTCTTCATGAGCTTCATTTTGAGATGGTAACTTATCACTTTGAATTGATGTGAGATTTGAAACATCCCCTAATGAGCACCTACGTTTTGCTTCTTGAATACTTACATGGGGTGCTTGCTCAACAACTATTGTGGAAATTGAAGGTCCCTCTAGTGAATGCTTCCTTTTTTCTTGTGCTGGATTAATAGGATGAAGTGCCATATCCTCTACAATTGGATTAGTTTCCAAAGAAAGCCTCTGATTCATCATGTCTATTCTTTTTTTTCTTTCTCTTCTTCTATGAATTCTTGAAGTCTCTTCTTCCTTGCTGTTTTTCTTCCTCAGTTACGTACATTCCCCATCACCACAATGATCAATGTCAATATAGTTTGTTTTTGTTGCTCCTCAATTACAAGCTTTGAAACCTTTAACTTGCTTTATAACTATTGATCCTTCAAGGTGCTTCAATCTTCCTTCTCAATTGTTCATATTTCCCATCAAAACAATAATGAATGGGAAAATTTACCTTTGGTTCTCTTGAATAATAAGAAAATGAAAGTTAAATCATAAATTGTTTCTCAAGTTGATTTTCTTGTACAATTGTGTATATCCACCATCACCATGAAATGACATTGAAGCTTGATATCTTATCCTGTGTGCTCCTCAACCATGAAAGATATCCTCAATGTTGCACTTGCATAACAAAGAGAATGATGGAGAATGTGTAAATTGTGAGTATTTTCACAGGCGGGCTCATGCTCCTTAAAGCAATTACGCGGTAATGGGATAAATTCATAAAAACATAGCGAAGTTGCTTTCGGACAAAAACAATTCATTGTTTTTACAGTCCCAAAACGTGCACGCATTATATAGAGTAAAAACACATACGCGGTTTGTTTAAGTATAACGCGCACGCGATATGGTTACACACAATTAATAGAGTGGGTGCATGGCTAGGGCAACGAATAAGATCATAACTTCCCAAATGTTTTCTATGGCTAGCAACAAAACAAATGTTTTTAGTGTTACCTTCTTTTCATGCATATAAATGTTTCTCTCTATAGCCCCAATAATCCCTACATATCCCTATCTCTTTCTAAATATACCTCCCTCATTCTCTTTGCATCCCTCCCTATATGTTCCTTTTTCTCCCTTACTCCATCCCTCCATACTGATGGTGACGAACATGATGATGATTATCATGATGGTGATAATGATGATGATGATAATGACGACGACGATGGTGATGATGATGTTCATGATGTTGATGGTGATGATGATTATCATGTTGATGATGATGATGATGATGATGAGGAAGGTGATGTTGATGTTCATGATGTTGATGGTGATGATGATGTTGATGTTGATGATGCCGATGTTCATGATGTTGATGGTGATGATGATGATGATGTTGATGTTGATGATGACGATGGTGATGATGATGACGGTGATGATGATGTTCATGATGATGATGATGATGATGATGATGAGGAAGGTGATGCTAATGATGAGGATGAGGATGGTGATGATGATCGATGATCAGTTATCATGGTGATGATGATGATGACGATGGTGATGATGATCGATGATCAATGATCATGGTGATGATGAGGATGAGGATGGTGATGATGAGGATGAGGATGGTGATGATGGTGATGATGGAGGTGATGATGATGAGGATGATGATGAGGATGACGATGATGATGTTGATGTTGATGATGATGAGGACGACGGTGATGATGATGTTCATGATGTTGATGGTGATGATGATGATGAGGAGGAGGAGGAGGAGGAGGATGAAGATGATGATGATGATGACGATGGTGATGATGATGTATATCATGATGACGACGATGGTAATGATGATGTTCATGATGATGATGAGGAAGGTGATGCTGATGATGAGGATGAGGATGGTGATGATAATTGATGATGATGATGATGACGATGAGGATGATGACAAGGATGAGGTTGAGGATGATGCTGAGGATCAGGATGGTGATGAGGGTGATGATGATGATGACGATGATGAATATGTTTATGATAATGAGGAGGAGGAGGATGAGGATGGTGATGATGGTGATGATGATGGTAATGATGATGATGATGATGAGGATGATGATGATGAGGATGAGGATGATGTTGATGATGATGATGATGACAACGACGGTGATAATGATGTTCATGATGTTGATGGTGATGATGAAGATGATGAGGAGGAGGAGGAGGACGATGATGATGAGGATGAGGATGATGATGTTGATGATCATGATCATGATGACACTGGTGACGATAATGTTGATGATGTTGATGGTGATGATGATGATCATGTTGATAATGACGATGAAGGTAATGATGATGATGACAATGATGATGATGAGGATGATGAGGATGAGGATGATGATGATGATGACAACACTGGTGATGATAATGTTGATGGTGATGTTGATGATCATGTTGATGATGTTGATAATGATGTTGACGTTGATGATGATGTTGATGATCGTCATCATCATCATGGCGATGTTGATGATGATGATCGATGATCAATGATCATGGTGATGATGAGGATGAGGATAGTGATAATGATTAACGACCAATGATCATGGTGATGATGAGGATGAGGATGGTGATGATGATTGATGATCAATGCTCATGGTGATGATGAGGATGAGGATGGTGATGGTGATGATGATGATGAAGGTGATGATGATGATGATGATGATGATGATGATGTTGATGTTGATGATGATGACGACGATGGTGATGATGATGTTCATGATGTTGATGGCGATGATGACGATCATGTGGATGACGATGATGATAAGGAGGAGGAGGAGGAGGAGGATGATGATGATGATGACGATGGTGATGATGATGTTGATCATGATGATCAAAATGGTGACAATGATGTTCATGATGAGGAGGAGGAGGAGGAGGAGGAAGGTGATGCTGATGATGAGGATGAGGATGGTGATGATGATTGATGATCAATGACCATGATGATGATGAGGATGAGGATGGTGATGATGATCGATGATCGATGATCATGGTGATGATGAGGATGAGGTTGGTGATGATGATCGATGACCAATGATCATGGTGATTATGAGGATGAGGATGGTGATGATGATGATGATGAAGGTGATGAGGTTGATGAGGATGATGAGGATGACTATGATGATGTTGATGTTGATGATTATGATGATGATGGTGATGATGATCTGTTGATGTATTTGTAACTTCGGAATGTATTTGTCTATGTATCTTATGTATTGTAACCCGATGTTTATTTCGGGATGTATCTATTATGTATTTGAGTCATGTTGTCATCACCCAATGTTCCGATCGGGAGGATCAATAATGTAAATAAGTCATGTCAAGTCATTGTTAAAGTATCCATAGTTTTGGGGCTCTAAGGTTATTAGACACTCCTAGAGATGTCGGCTCTAGTAAGTAATTGTTAAATTAGGCTGACATGATTGAGTGCACTTTAAGTGAACGAAAGAATATAAATAGAGAGTGAGTCTCTCTACTTATCATACACATCACTCACTCACTCAAGTGTGGTGCATTAGTGAGGAAGGAAATACACTGGGACTAGACAAGAAGAAGACTACTTCTGTCGAAGTGCATCTTACTGTTTTGGGGATTTTACTGTTTTGGTGCTGATTCTATCTCTGAGGAAGTTGTGGGGTTTTCTCCTTTATGGTTTCCCCTGAGGAAAACTCTTTGTGTCTCTTGTCTCTTGTGATGTGCTTGTGCTTTATTGCTATACTTGTTATTCTCTCAGTAAAGATCCTAACATAATGCTAGCCTAATGTTGAAAAACTAACATGACCATGATGTTGGTGGTGATGATGATGATCATGTTGATGATGAGGAGGATGAGGAGGAGGAGGAGGAGGATGATGAAGATGATGATGATGATGATGATGATGGTGATGATGATGTTGATCATGATGACAATGATGGTGATGATGATGTTCATGATGATTATGAGGAAGAGGAGGAAGGTGATGCTGATGATGAGGATGAGGATGGTGATGATGATCGATGATCAATGATCATGGTGATGATGAGGATGACGATGGTGATGATGATTGATGATCAATGATCACGGTGATGATGAGGATGAGGATGGTGATGATGATCGATGACCAATGATCATGGTGTTATAGCGGATTTCACCACACTAGGTGAATCACACATTGTATGGCCTTCCATTGTCCCGCTGCAGACTCATTAGCCCCTATGGACCACTTTGTATCTTTTGATGTTACCTTGATCATCCCTAAAAACATTAGAATATTGATATACGCGGATTTTTCACCGATAACCGCGTACATACGCAGATATTCCCTCTATAGTCGCGTACATCAGGATGTGTGCATAGTCCAAAACATTTTGGATGTTTCCTTGACTTGGATCCGACTCATATGACTCCTAGCCTTCCATATGCCTTGAGATCGCACGGATTCGACCTTTCAATATCACTTTGAAAAGCTATATAAGGAACCCCTTGGTACATTGAAAGCAGA
>LPNX011190716.1:360426-387397 GCA_001517045.1 Pseudotsuga menziesii | reverse complement strand
GAATCCGTGCGATCTCAAGGCATATGGAAGGCTAGGAGTCATATGAGTCGGATCCAAGTCAAGGAAACATCCAAAATGTTTTGGACTATGCACACATCCCAATGTACGCGACTATAGAGGGAATATCCGCGTATGTACGCGGTTATCGGGGAAAAAGCCGCGTATATCAATATTCTAACGTTTTTAGGGATGATCAAGGTAACATCAAAAGATACAAAGTGGTCCATAGGGGCTAATGAGTCTGCAGCGGGACAATGGAAGGCCATACAATGTGTGATTCACCTAGTGTGGTGAAATCTGCTATAACACATGGTGATGATGAGGATGAGGATAGTGATGATGATGATGATGATGATGAGGATGGCAATGACAACAATGATGATGTTGATGTTGATGATGATGACGACGATGGTGATGATGATGTTCATGATGTTGATGGTGATGATGAGGAAGGTGATGCTGATGATGACCATGAGGATGGTGATGATGATCGATGATCAATGATCATTGTGATGATGAGGATGATGATGGTGACGATGATCGATGATCAATGATCATGGTGATGACGAGGATGAGGATGGTGATGATGATCGATGACCAATGATCATGGTGATGATGAGGATGAGGATGGTGATGATGATCGATGACCAATGATCATGGTGATGATGAGGATGAGGATGGTGATGATGATGATGATGATGATGAAGGTGATGATGATGATGAGGATGATGATGATGACAATGATGATGTTGATGCTGATGATGATGATGACGACGGTGATGATAATGTTAATGATGTTGATGGTGATGATGATGATCATGTTAATGATGATGATGAGGAGGAGGAGGAGGAGGAGGATTAGGAGGATGATGATGAAGATGATGATGATGATGGCAATGGTGATGGTGATGTATATCATGAAGACAACGATGCTGATGATGATGAGGAGGAAGGTGATGCTGATCGTGAGGATGAGGATGGTGATGATGATCGATGATGATGATGATGATGACGAGGATGATGAAAAGGATGAGGATGAGGATGAGGATGAGGATGGTGATGATGGTGATGATGATGATGATGATGGTGATGAATATTTTTATGATGATGATGAGGAGGAGGAGGAGGATGGTGACAATGGTGATGATGATGGCGATGATGATGTTGATGATGACGATGATGTTGATGATGATGATGATGATGATGATGATGATGATAAGGATGATGTTGATGATGATGGTGATGATGACAACGGTGATGATGATGTTCACGAGGTTGATGGTGATGATGATGATGAAGATGATGATGAGGATGATGATGATGATGATGAGGATGATGACGATGATGTTGATGACGATGATGATGACAACGTTGGTGATGATGATGTTCATGATGTTGATGGTGATGATGATGACCATGTTGTTGATGATGATGAAGGTAATGATGATGATGACAATGATGATGATGAGGATGATGAGGATGATGACGTTGATGATCATTATGATGACAACGCTGGCGATGATAATGTTGATGGTGATGTTGATGATCATGTTGATGATGTTGATAATGATGTTGACGTTGATGATGATGATGATGATGATGATCGATGATCAATGATCATGGTGATGATGAGGATGAGGATGGTGATGATGATTGATGACTGATGATCATGGTGATGATGAGGATGAGGATGGTGATGATGATTGATGATCAATGCTCATGGTGATGATGAGGATGAGGATGGTGATGATGATGATGATGAAGGTGATGATGATGATGAGGATGATGATGATGATGATGTTGATGTTGATGTTGATGATGATGACGATGATGGTGATGATGATGTTCATGATGTTGATGGCGATGATGATGATCATGTGGATGGTGATGAGGAGGATGATGAATATGATGATGACGATGACGATGGTGATGATGATGTTGATCATGATGACGACGATGGTGATGATGATGTTCATGATGATGATGATGATGATGGGGAAGGTGATGCTGATGATGAGGATGAGGATGGTGATGATCATCGATGATCAATGATCATGGTGATGATGAGGATGAGGATGGTGATGATAATCGATGATTAATGATCATGGTGATGATGAGGATGAGGATGGTGATGATGATCGATGATGAATGATCATGGTGATGATGAGGATGAGGATGGTGATGATGATGATGATGAAGGTGATGATGATGATGACGACGATGATGACGACGATGATGATGTTGATGTTGATGATGATGATGACAATGGTGATGATGATATNTGATGGTGACGATGATGATCGTGTTGATGATGATGATGACGAGGAGGAGTAGGAGGAGGAGGAGGAGGAGGATGAGGAGGAGGAGGAGGAGGAGGATGAAGATGATGATGATGATGATGATGGTGATAATGATGTTGATCATGATGACGATGATGGTGATGATGATGTTCATGATGATGATGATGATGATGAGGAAGGGGATGTTGATGATGATGATGAGGATGGTGATGATGATTGATGATCAATGATCATGGTGATTATGAGGATGAGGATGGTGATGATGATTGATGATCAATGATCATGGTGGTTATGAGGATGAGGATGGTGATGATGATCAATGATCAATGATCATGGTGATGATGAGGATGAGGATGGCGATGATGTTCGATGACCAATGATCACGGTGATGATGAGGATGAGGATGGTGATGATGATGATGATGATGATGATGATGAAGGTGATGATGAGGATGAGGATGATGATGATGATGATGATGATGATGATGTTGATGTTGATGATGATGACAACGATGGAGATAATGATGTTCATGATGTTTATGGTGATGATGATGATCATGTTGATGATGATGATGAGGAGGAGGATGAGGAGGATGATGATGATGATGAAGATGATGATGACGATGATGATGGTGATGGTGATGTTGATCATCAGGATGATGACGATGACGATGGTGTTCATGATGATGATCATGAAGGTGATGCTAATGGTGAGGATGAGGATCGTGATGATGATCGATGATCAATGATCATGGTGATGATGAGGATTAGGATGGTGATGATGATCGATGATCAATGATCATGGTGATGATGAGGATGGGGATGGTGATGACGATTGATGAACAATGATCATGGTGATGATGAGGATGACGATGTTGGTGATGATGATGATGAAGGTGATGATGAAGGTGATGATGATGATGATGATGATTATGGTGTTGATGGTAATTATGAAAATGATGTTAACTACAACATGCACACGTTTGGATTTTATAAATCACATGCTTGTTTGGCGTTACTAAATCGCACACGTGTTTGGATTTACTAAATCGCACTCACATATTGGTGAAAATTAAAAAAAAATTCCCACCAAATGACAAGGCCAAGCCTCCACCCATGCTTTCATGGAATTCCTATGCCTATGTGTCTATTTTGTACTTTTCTTCGGATTCAATATGCATATGCCTTGGATTATGATAAACCATGGCTAATTTAGCATTGTATCCAAATTTCCAATATGCTCGTGTTTAGCGGTTTGTCTGATTATGCTGCACACCTCCATTTTTTATGAGATTTTAGAAACATATATGGTTTTTTTTGGAGATTCTAAATATGTAAATTTTAACAAGAATACATATTTTCTCCTATTCTCTTCTTATTTATCTTCTGTCATCCCTCCTCAACTAAAAAAAAACACTGTTAGTGTTTTGTCCATATCTCTTTCGTTTCTCAACCATTTAAAAAAAATTGTATGGTGCAATAAAGAACACAAACCTATACATGCTATAAAAAACCCATTCCAAATAATTGCATTAAGACATTCAAACACTGCACCCACAATTGACGTACCATTTTCGAGGTTTGATCTCTTAGATAATTAAAAACAAATTTAAAAACATTATTTTTATTATTGGAAAAATAGTCATCCACTAGTCCTATATGTTCTCTATATGTATATCAGTTTTCTTAAGTTTATTCCATCATTTAGACACTCAGATGCTACACCCACAAAAACATATACCTTATAATTTGTCCCAAAAATAAAAAGTGCCCATTAAAAAATATCTAACTTTATATAGTGAACAACATTTTCAATAGAAAAAAATTGTATATTTGGAAAGGTCATTCAATTTCCTACATTTCTTGTTTTAACTGATCGCAAGATTCATTATGTAAGTGTCTCAAAATATCCATGTAATTTGATGGATGTCTAATTTTTCAGTTTTGTATTGCATCTAACACGCCAAAAGAGACCCTCAACTTCTTGCACACACCCATTACAAAGTGATAAATTGCAATATGGGTTCTTCTACTTTTCTTAAAGCCATTCCTACCCTCTTTTCCATCTTCTCTTATTTATCATGTGTGGAAGGAGGTTACGTTCGAACACCATTCTCCTTTAATTCAAGATATTGTTGTAAATGGGAGGCCATGACTCTCTTTATTTAGAATATTTATAATCATTTTATCCATTGTTAACACTTATGACTTATGGATACCCCATGCAAATTTCAATGGAATTTTTCCTTATCTACATCATTGTAACATTTTCTCAGAAACTATGAAATTTAATGATCAATTACATGTCTATTTAACTTAAAACAATATCATACAAAATGCAATATCACTTAAATAAATTCATATTACCAATTATATTAGATCATATTTCATTTCCCAATATTGCACAAATGTCAAATTAGAGGGTTGTTAGATCACAATGTAAATTTAACCATCAAGAGACATAAATCAATTAATCAGAAATGTCCCTCGGTGTAAGGAATGCATCTTAAAAATAGTAAAAAGGAAGATTCTTAGAATCAAAGCAATGCAATAAAATGAAATCACTAAATTATGACATTATAAATTTATATGCCAATATATAGTCAAATTAGGTTTTTGATTATTCACTTGTGTTGATTCTATAGATACTCAACTAAATGTGGTAACTCAATCATAGTAGTTTATTACCTCGGTTTGTTTCTCTTCTATTTTATCATGTTCAAAGGGACTTCAATTGTTTGGCAGATGATTTGCCAACTATTCCTCTCAACTCCCTAGAGGGCATTGCAAATATAAGGAGGGTCATATCATATCTATAAACCTCCCATGAAACCTTGTATATCTAACTACCTTTCCTCCCTTGTCTATGGTAAAGGAAATAATTGTTGTAATACATTTGGCATGTGGAGTCAATTCATTTTTCCATATGTTGATAATTGGTTCATTTGTTACCTTGTCATCTCTAGATCCACACCTCGATCTTCTTGGAGTTGGTTTTACATCATAGCGTCGGTGGTTGTTGATTTTCGAATGGTGGCCAAGTATGATAAGACTTTCTTTGTCTTCTCCTTAGGTCGGGGAGGAAGATGCATCCAAGAGGTCGTTCTATGATGGAATTCTTAGGTACAGTTCTCTTGTAATTTTTCTCTTATTCTTCTGATTTGGGATATGAGCCATCTTGACAGCTTGTATAGAAGACTTAGTTGTGGTGAGGATTTTTTATTTGGTGAAGTTGGTCATATATTTTTCTGGATTTTGAACCGTTTTTTTGAAATCCTGAATTATTCTCCCTCTAGAATTTTTTTTTGTAGTCTCACTCCTATGTTTCCTCTGCAGACATTTATGACTCGTTGTTATTTGTATTTACCTTTTGATTCTTGTGTTATATATCTAGATGGGAGAGATGGTTTTCCTTATTTCTTTTGTGTTACATATATGGATTTGAGCGATGGTTTTCAAATAAATCGTTTATCCATGGATGGTCAATGACCTATATAGGAAGGTTTCCAATGTAAAGGATGTAAAGGAAACTATTCAAAATTTTCAGAAACAAATGGATGGTAATCAGGAGCATTTGGATAGGGTTCATGAATCTCTACAACAACACCTTAATCATCATTTGGGTATCAATAGATGTCCAATTTTTTTTGAATATTTCTCTTCTCAAACTCATTCTATTTTTCATTCCAATTCCTGCCAATTGAATGATGTTGTTAAAGAATTTGATAAGAAGTTGATGGATATTAACAAGTTAGTGGAAAATCAAGGTTCTCTAGTTAAAATGCATGATAACTTTTTCAGGGGACATCATTCTAAGTTTGATGAAAACCGTTTGGGTTGCAAGGAGGATTTTCTTTTCCAGTTTTGTAGCCTCTTAACTATGTAGAAACTCTTTCTAGTTCAGGTGACAAATATTTGCGTAACCTTCTTTAATCCACTCTGATTATGAGAATGATGATAGTGTTGAGGATTCTCAGGATTATTTTTTCGATAGTAGTACTCAAGAAGTGGATACTATTGATATTATGTATGAGGGTGTAATGGATGTTGATGGTGATCTCTTCGACTCCTCTTCTGTAGTTTTTGGAAGTTTCTCTTCTGAGGATTATGAACAAGATTTCCCTCTAATATATTTTACTCTGAAAAATGACTTTAGTTTCTATATTTTTCTCTTATGCAGTGTTTTTTATTATTAGTCCTATGCTAGTTTGTCAAAGTATATAATAGCATTGGAAATTTTGTTTTTTGGAGAAAAAACTACTCTTTTAGGATGACGGTAATATGTTATATTTTTCTCTTTTCCCTTAGACATAGCTTCTATTTCTTTTAACGATGTTCTTATGTATCTATTTGTTTAACATGTTCATCATTTTAGCAATATATCGATACTTATTTCTATTAAAAAACATTACTATTAGATCATGTTGCATTCCCCGAGGCATAGATTTCAGCTTAGAAGGATATCAAATCATAATGTAAATATTCATCTAAAGACAGTATGTCATTTGGCCCACGTTTTGATGCTTTCATGACAACATTTGGACAAACCAAAGTTGCACTTCCAACAATATATACATCATAGTTTCATTGAAAACATATTGTCAAAATTTTGACTATCTAATCATGCAGTCACAATTTCAACACATGGGCATTAATTTTGGTCATATTGAAACAAATGAATCTGTTAAAGAACACCCACCAAAATAGTGTCATAACACTGATGGAAGTTTTCTAAATTTGTGTGTCTTGCAAATTCATTTTCTGACAGACATAAATAAAAAATCATTATAACACAAACAAATGTGAATAGGATATTTTGATGATAATCATCTAAATGGAGGATTGGTTGTCCCCTCCTCAAATGTGGAATTTGGCTCAAGCATCATATAGAGGAAATTATTGACCAACCCTTCCTCAAGTGTAGACCTTAGGTCAAGAATCATATAAATGAAGGATTATCCAACCCTTCATCAAATCTGGACATTGATTCAAGCTTCATTTGGAAGAAGGATCAACCAACTCTTACTCAAATGTGGACCTCATCAAGCTTGATCTAGAAGAATGATTGACTAACCCTTCCTCAAATATGGTAGCTATGAAACATATTATCCAGAGAAAAGACAAATCAACCCTTCCTTAAAGAAGGCATACATGAAACCTAGTAACTAGAGGAAATATTGAATGAACATTGTTGAAATATGGTAGCCAAGAATTATGTGATTTAGAGGAAGGATTGGCCGATAGATGGTTTGATGAAAATTGATTGAAAGGTTCCCCAAAATGGTCATATATTTGACAATTTGGCATCATAAAACCGATTGTTATCAATCCAAATGGCACTTCTCTGTCCTAGTGACGACAATTCATTATGTTGGTACACAAAAGGACATTTCAAGATTGAAGTTTGACTAAACACTATAGATGGGCACGACATGAGATACATTTACCTTTCAACCAGCATGCTACATTATTTTTCTAAGTATGGATTGGCATATGCGACTATCTCCATTGAAACTCGTGTACATATGTGACTATCCTCGTTGACAACTTGCATACTATACATGACTATCTCCATTACAACCCATGTACATATCTATAGGTGGGTTTCCTTTAAGAAACTCGCATGTCATACGCGGGTTGCCTATATTAATAGTCACGTACATCTCCATTCGACATTAAAAAATATAAATCATGATTAATGGATATTAGTTGGGATTTAATTAGAAACTACCGCAACCATATCAACCTCCTCAACCTTCAAAACTACTCTATTTCCCAAAGTATAAATAGAGGCATTGGGGAGGGCATTAGTAAGATGAATTTTGGAGAGAAAAGTTATGTTGGTGGTATATCTTCAAAAGTCTTGGAGCAGCAGAACTCAGAGTCTTTTGGTTGCATAGGAGTCCTCATCTCAGGCATTGGGTTGTACACTTATCTCATTCACTGATTGTTAATAAAGAGAATTCTTCTTCCAACACTGTGTTGAGTCTCTTTCATGTATTAGGGTTTGATGAATATATTTGATTAAGCACTATATATGTTGTTTATCTAACCTATTATATATACATATATAAGATTGTACTTGGATAATTTGCTCTTTGCAGGTGAAGGAGGTGCATCCCTGAAAGCTTTGGAGAGAAGCAGAGCGGAAGAAGATAAAGCTTGGATTAACCATCAATAATCGGGTGAGTCCAATATTTATTCCTATTTCCTTTCTATACTTAACTAAAGCTAATTGTGTGAAAGTTTTAGAAGTAAGTTGGTAACCCTAGACCCTAGGTTATAAGGTTGTTTATTCCTAAACAACAGAAATGGTGACTCCACTGGGGAGCCCAGACTGCTGTGGGTTAACTCTGTAGATCTTTGCCCAGTTTTGGATTTGATTCACTATGTGGTGTTTTGTCTTGGTTCATATGTGTAGGGGTGCTTTGAATTCCTTTATAATTTTTCTTTATTTTTTTAAAAATTTAACTCCTGTATGTGGGTTTTTGTGTTACATAGTCGCGTACAGAGGTCTACGTATGTGGGTTCCACTATTGCACTGTCGCGTACAGTATGCGGGTTTCTCTTGTACACGGTCGCGTACAAGCCTGAGAAACAAAATTTTTGGGTTAGGGTTTGCTTGTCCCTGTCCTTCTGTGGATTTTGTTTTGCTTAGTGGTCTTCAATACTGGCATTGCACTATAATTTTGATGACCCAGTTAACCATAATTTCCCACACTAGTAGAACCTATATAATTAATCAGAGTTGGAATATCAAATGTTCCCATCAATGATGCGTACATTCCAATAGCCTTAAGAGAATTCCTGCCACAATTCATGGTTTAAGAAGAATGCCCACACCATGGTACCATCTTATAGCTAGTTGGTTTGGATACCCATTCATGGTTTCAGTTAGCCTTAGAACATTTTTTAGGAGAATGATATAGGTTTTCCAAGACTGTTTTGCATTGGTTTTGTATTGGAAAAAACTACATAAACTGTCCTAGGGAAATTCCTTCCATTTTCTCAAGGTTGATGATAAAAATCAAATGAAAGCATGGGGATGTTCCTTGTTGAAGTGTCTATCCAGCAATGAAGTCATATTCTCCTTGTGGCTCTCACATGTGCTAAATAAAAACCTACTAAATCAGAAAGCTATCACCGAATGAATGAAGGAATGAGTGAAACCACTGAAGGTTGGCTGGGGTGTTATAGTCACATGACAAAATGTATGATGAATGATACCTTACCTAGTGTAATTTCTATTTTTATCTATAATGATGGGTGTTTGAATGCCAAAATAAGGGGTTTTTATCTAACGAGGAAAAAACCCTTCTCCATATGAGTCTAGGGATAACTTTGTGGAAAACTTGTGTATCAAGGTTATAAATATACATGCCATGAAAATCATTGAGTACAAAATTGCATTGCACCACACTAGCGGGTGATTTGAAAGTATGAACCGCAATGGCGGGTGATTTTTTGGTATGAGCCACTACGGCGGATGTTTGTTCAACTCCAAGCCACTACGACGAATGGGTTTCAGGATTTGAGCTGCTACAGAATATAGTTGATCAAGTCCGAGCCAATACGATGGATGGGTTTCAGCCTTTGAGCCTCATGGATGGTTGATCAAGTCCGAGCCTCTACAGTGGATGGGTTTCAGCCTTCAAGCCGATGAAGCGGTGAAAGGAAAAGGAAGATGGATCCAATGAAGCGGCAAAAGGAAAACAAATTTAGAGCCAACAAAGAGGTGGAAGGAAAAGAAATATACAGCTAACAAAGCGGCGGAAGGAAAAGGAAGATAGAGCCGATGAAGCAGGGGAAGGAAAAGGAAGATAGAGCTGACGAAGTGGGGCAAGGAAAAGGAATATAGAGACGATGAAGCGACAGGTGAGAAAGGAATATGGATCCACTACGATGGATATGTTTCATCTTTTTAGCTGCTGCGGCAGAAGATTTCAGAGATCTGTGCTACAACGGCGGATGGGATCTTGATCTGGTCGCCAAAAGAATATTCACCATCGGGCTCGATATTGATTATGTCAAATCAAGATGCGAATGGTGATATGTACATTAATGGAGATAGGGATCATATGCAAATTGAAAACAAAAAATGCTATGGAGAATCAAAGTTATGGAGATGGAGACCACATGAAAACGGATGGTACAGACGAAGATTCTACGGAAATGGAAGCGACAATAATGAAAGTGGAAGTGAAAGAGGAGATGATGATGGTAGCATATAGGCCAGAGGAAAGAGTATGCCCACTAAAGAAGGAGAAGAGATTTATAGGATTGGTTTTTGAAGTACCTGCGAGCCAGAGAGAGCTCAAGCACACAAATTTGAAAGAGATGAAGCCTACAGTCTTGAAAATGATCTTTGAATCAATTAATTAACTAATAATTTGTAAAGAGATAGAGATTCAATTAATTAATAAAGAAAAGAATTAAAATTGAGATTTGAAGAGGCGTGAGGAGAAGATTAAATTAATTTGTAAGAATTAAATTAAAAGAACATAGATTTGAAGAGGTGTGATGAATAAAAATCATGAGCCTATTTCAAAAAAGGTTTGATGTTTGAATAAATAGTAAGAGTATATAAATAGAATATAGAAGAGGTATTTGAGGGTCTTTTGGTGTCTTAGCTATCGAGATTGGAGACTGAGACCAAATTGTCGATGTCATTAAGATTGATGTAGCCATATCATAAGATAAAGACCAGTGGACCAGAAAGAGAATGAAGGGAGAAAGAAATATAACATATTACAGAAACCATATTAGGGTGGCAAGGTGGTTCTAAGGCAGGCTACATGCCTGCAAGGGGGTCTTAGCCTCATTCCAGTACTGGGTCAAAAATCAGGGTATAGGTGTATCCTTGTCTGTAGGTGCAGGAATAAACTAGGGTGTGGGTGCATCCTTCAATGGTGGCTGAGAAACTTGGGTATTTTTGTCTCCAGCAAGTGGTTTCTTGCAAATAACTCTTTTAAATACAATTTTGTAGTATAGAATGAGTTGGTGGTTTACCCTATTGGGATTCCGCGTTAAAATTGTCATATTTGTATTCTTTTTGTATGTGTTTTGTATATCTTGTTGATTCCATGTTTTGGTTAAAGTTTCAAATAAGTGGTTAAAAGGGAAAACGTTAACAATATTGATTCACCCCCCCAACTCTTAGTATTGACCAATATTCTAACAATTGGTATCAGAGCGGGATCCTTCACTAATAGTTTAACCACTGGAAGGAAGATCCTATCAAAAACCAGTATGGATCAACAAGAAGAGATTTACATAGAAAGTGGATCTCCTATACTTGGAAAAGAAGAATACATATTTTGGAGCACAAGAATGGAAAGTTATATGAATTCATTACGATGTGATGTATGGAATGCAGTGATCATTGATTACTCCCCACCAAACAGAGCAAGGATTCCAACTCAAAAGAAATCCAAGAAAAATAATGCAAATGCAATGGAGGCCATATTAGATGGATTAACTCAATCTAACAAAAGGAAGATTGGACCATGTGTCTGAGCCAAGGAACTCTAGGTTAGTTTGGAAAATATTTATTCAAATAAAGAGATAGTACAAGAAAGCCTTGCTATTGTTAAGGATGGTAGGGAAGATATAATTGAAGATGAATAAAATTTGTTCATAGGGACAGTAAGTCAAGCTTCAGAAGATAATTTAGATATGGAAGGAAAGGAAAACCTACAAGCATAACTCATAAGTTCCTTTGAAGAATTGATAAAGAGTAGGAGGAAGAATAATTCCTTGAAAGAAAAATATTCAAAGTATCAAGAAAAGCATAAATAAAAAAGGGAAGAAGTCAAGATCATCTAAGAAGAACTGCAAAATTCAAGACAAGAAGTAACTAACCTCAAGAAAGAAATAAAAGACCACATGAAAGAGGCCGAGAGCTTAAGACGGGAAGTTTCCAACTTCAAGAAAGAAATAAAGATGCTAGAATACCACATGGAAGAGGCTGAGAGATTAAGAAAGGAAGTTGTTAACCTCAAAAAGGAAATAAAGAAGCTAGAAGACCAACAGACCATTAATGAGAAGCTTAAGGAAGAAATAAAAAAATCTAAAAAAATTGAAGAAGTTACTTTGCTTAGGAAGACATTGGATGAAGAATCTATTAAAACAAAGTTTGAGAAAAGCTCAAATACTTTAGATGGCATCCTGAGTAGCCAAATACCATCAAGAGATCAAACTGGTTTAGGCTATGACAATGAAAGGAAGCCAGAATGTTCCTCCTTCACAAGACAAGAAATAAATAATAGAAGTTATGCTGTTGCACTAAAGAATCCAATTATTAAGAAGGAAAGTCATAAATCTGCTCCCTCCTCTTAGATTAAAGACAGGACTGATATGACACTTAAATCACCAATGAAAAGTAGGGTCCAACAAATATTTCTTGGTCATTGCTACACATGTCATAATTTTGGACATATGGCTAGAGAATGTAAGCTAAGAGAGAATGCTTCAATAGAAGGTCAAGAACAAAAGAAGGAATGGAAGAAGATGAAAGATAAAAAATCCTTCAACCATAAAGGAAAGTTTTATGGATATTGTCACTTCTGTCACAAGTTTGGTCACAAGGTTGTTGGTTGCAAAATCAAGAGAAAAGATATAAGTAAGGAATCCAAGAAACAAACAAGGTTAGTAAGCAGGTTACCTCATGGAAAGATGTGGAGAAGAAAGGAACAACCCAATGGTAGAGAAGAAACAAAGATTTCAAACATCAAAGAAGTTTCCAAAGATGATGAGGAGTGTAACAGTGTTGCACATGAGAATAACATCCATTATGATCGAAATCAAGATGAAGATATAAAAGGAAAAATTGGTGGAGATGAAGATGATGAATAATAAGTTAGTGATGGTGGTGGGGTTGAAGTTTCAAGTTTGTTCTAAAAATATCATGACCTAAAAATAATAATAATAACCTGAGAAAGAACATTAGAAGGGATCATATACTCAGGGGGAGTTACTATCAGAAAGCATAAATTGATACTTGAAAAATATCATTTGGTTAGAAGAGAAGAAAGTTTTTGAAGTAAGAATACTTGGTAAAAACTATCCTCCTCAAAAACCAGAAGTAGTATAGAAGTATAAATTGACATCAGCTACCATAACTGGATTAAAAGAAAGTATATACTCAGGGGGAGTAAAAATCAGAATATTGCAATTGGTATTTAAGACTACCCTCCTCAAAAATAAAAATCAGTGTCAGGTTGAAGAAATGATTAACTGGTGTAAACGAACTGAAATAAGAATGTTGATAGGTGAGGATCTTGGACATAATATTTGCTTCTATAACGATGGATTACATACTCCAAACACAGTAAGGAAAGTAATTGTTGCTCTAGAATGCATGAGAAAAATGAGTCTAGGAAAGATCAAAATCTCAAATGTTTTATGAGAAACTCTATTGAGAAAGAACACTGAGTTCTTAAGGAAGTTTTGTAAGCATACACATATATGAAAAAATTGGATAAAAAGGTGTAAAATACATTGAACATAATCACATCCATGATATAAAGAAAGCATAATCAAATAATCCAGTACTTAATTCATAAGGAAATACTAATTGTGAAAAGATTCATTAATAGAACATAAGGCAACACTATGATAGGCAGAGTTTATGAGCTCATCATCCAGATTCCCATTCAGAGGGGTTATCATTCAAAGACCAAGCTATAAGAAGGTAAATAACAATGTTAACAGGATGGTCAGCACCAAGTCCAAGTTAATTAGATAAGGAGAAGCAAAAGAAGGTCAATTGTCTAAGAGGGAAATATTGAAATTTTTTATGTCAAATTGGTTACAGCAAAGCGCATAAATGGGTTATCCTTTGTCATTGTTGTCAAAGGGGGAGAATATTAAGGTGTTTCCATAAATGCCAAAGGGGGGTATTTTTGGTAAGAAGGAATATGGTTGTCATTGATGTCAAAAGGAGTTCAGTGATGACAAAGGAATAACCAAGACATGATGGCTCAGTGAACTCAGTCAAAGGAAAGTAAAAGGTAGTCATGACATGGCATGAGTGATGATATGGAGGATATAATTTTGATATGGTGTGGATTCAAAGCCATTTTTATATTATAACATCACTATGGATAAATATGGAAAAATGGTGAAAATCAATAAATTGACTAAGTATGGAATAATTACTGAAAATTGGTCCTAGCAGCCTTAAGAGAATGACCGCAACAGTTCATGGTTTAAGTAGAATGCCCGCACCATGGTACCATCATATAGATAGTTGGTTTGGCTACCCATTCATGGTTTCATTTAGACTTAGAAATTTTTGAGGAGAATGATATAGGTCTTCCAAAACAAGGTTTCAGACTGTTTTGCATTGTTTTTGTACTCGCAAAAACTGCATAAATTGTCTCAGGGAAATGCCTACCATTTTCTATAGTTTGATGATAAAAATAAAATGAAAGCATGGGGATGTTCCTCATTGAAGTGGATATCCATCCATGAAGTCATATTCTCCTTGTGGCTCTCACATGTGCTAAATAAAAATCTACTAAATCAGAAATCTATGACTGAATGAATGAAGTAATGTGTGAAACCACCGAAGGTTGGTTGGGATGTGATAGTCACATGAAAAAATGTATGATGAAGATACCTTTCTTGGTAGAAGTTCTATTTATATCTATAATGATGGGTGTTTGAATGCTGAAATAAGGGGTTTTTATCTAATGAGGAAAAACACCCTTATACATATGAGTCCAGGGATAACTTTGCAGAGAACTTGTGTATCAAGGCTATAAATATACATGCCATGAAAATAATTGGGTATAGAATCGCATTGCACCACAACAGCGGTTGATTTGTTAAGTACGATCCGCAATGGTGGGTGAGTTTTTGGTATGAGACACTACGGCAGATGAGTTTCAGGATTTGAGCCACTACATCAGATAGTTGATCAATTCTGAGCTGCTACTACAGATGGGTTTTTGCCTCTGAGCCGTAGAGATGGTTTATCAAGTCTGAGCTGCTACAATAGATGGGTTTCAGCCTTCGAGCCAACAAAGCAGTGAAAGGAAAAGGAAGATAGAGCCAACGAAGTGGAAGAAGGAAAATAAAGTTAGAGCCAACAAAGCGGCGAAAGGAAAAGAAAGATAGAGCTGACAAAGAGACAGAAGGAAAAGGAAGATAGAGACAAAGAAGCAGCAGAAGGAAAAGGAAGATAGAGCTGATGAAGTGGAGGGTGAGAAAGGAATATGGAGAAACTACGATGGATGTGTTTCAGCTTTCGAGCCGCTGTGGTGGAAGCTTTCTAAGATCTGTGCCGCAACGGTGGATGGGATCTTGATCTAGTCGCTGAAAGAATCTTCACCATCGGGGCCAATATTGATTCTGTCGAATCAAGATATGAATTTTGATATGTACATTGATGGATATAGAGATCATATGAAAATTGAAAACAAAAACTCCTATGGAGAATAAGATTTATGGAGATGGAGACCATATGGAAACGGATGGTACATACGAAGATGCTATGGAAATGGTAGTGACAATAATGAAAGTGGTAGTGAAAGAGGAGAGGATGATGGTAGCAGATCAAATTCAAGTGGTATTGGAACAAGTTCAAGCAGCAGTAGTGATGGTGGCTCAAGCGAAGATGAATCTAAAGAAGAAGAAGAAATGAATAAGAGGAAGGGATGTCTGTGTGAAGGAAGACATAGGGTTTAAGAAGGAGCCCACGTGCATATGAAAAAGGTGAAACCTGTGTGTTTGTGAAAGAACATGTACAGATCCTGTAAGATCTCACAATTAAGACAAACTGTAGGTGTGAGAAAGAGAGAAGCATGAAGGACAGAGGAAAAAGTATGCCTACTAATGAAGGAGAAGAGACTTATAGGATTGGTTTTTTAATTGCCCGCAAACCAAAGAGAGCTCAAGCACACAAATCTGAAAGAGATGAATCCTACTGGATTGAAAATGATCTATGAATCAATTAGTTAACTGAGAATCTATAAAGAGACAACGATTCAATTAATTAATAAAGAAAATAATTAAAACTGATATTTGAACAGGTGTTAGGAGAAGATTAAATTAATTTGTAAGCAGAATTAAATTAAAAGAACAGATATTTGAAGGGGTGTGATGAAGAAAAATTATGCGCCTATTTTGAAAATGTGTGATGCTTGAATAAATAGTAAGAGTATATAAACAGAATATAGAAGAGGTATTTGAGGGTCTTTTGTTGTCTCAGTTGTCTAGATTGAAGACCGAGGCCAAATTGTTGATGTCATTGAGATTGATGTAGCCATATCATAAGACAAAGACCAGTGGACCAGAGAGAGAATGAAGGGATAAAGAAATCTACCATATTACATAAACCATATTTGGGTTGTAGGGTGGTGCTAGGGCAGGATACATGCCTACAAGGGGGTCTTAGCATCCTTCCAGTAGTGGCTAGAAAATCATGGCATAGGTGTATCCTTGTCTGTAGATGTAGGCAGAAACTAGGGTGTGGGTGAATCCTTCAGTGGTGGCTAAGAAACTTGGGGATTGTTGTCTCCGGCAAGTGATTGCTTGCAAATAACTCTTGTAAATACAATTTTGCAGTATAGAATGAGTTGGTGGTTTACCCTATTGGGCTTCCACGTTAAAATTATGTTTTGTGTATTCTTGTTGTTATGTGTTTTGTATATCTTGTCGATTCCAAGTTTTGGTTAAAGTTTTAAATAAGTGGTTAAAAGGTAAAAATTTAACAATACTGATTCACCCCCCCTCTCAGTATTGATTAATATTCTAACAGTTCCTATCAGCTAGAGAGGTGGAGTTCATGTCGGGTAGATTCCATATTGGGGTAAAGCTCCTATCGATAAAATATGTTGTTAGGCAGAGTTCCCCTCTGGAAGGGTTCTTGTTAAGAAAGATTTCTTGCTAGGACATAGTTCCTTTCAAGGCAGAGTTCATATTGAGCAAAGTTATTGTCTAGTGGATTTCTTGTTGGGCATATTTCCTATCGAGGCAGATTCCTATCGGGGTAAAGTTCTTATCAAGGTGAAGTTCCTGTTAGGGTAGATTTCTTATCAAGAAGAATTCCCATTGGAAAAATTTCCTCTCAATCAAAGTTCATATCAAGGAAGAGTCTTATTAGGACAAATTTCATGTTGGGTAAAAGTTCCTGCCTTGTTAATCGTAGTTAGGAAAATTTATATTCGATAGATTACATATCAAGGCATATTTCCTATTATGGCAGAGTTACTATTAGGTCAGAGTACTTATTTTCATGAAGAGATGCAAATACCCTATTAAGGAAGATTTCCTATCTAGTAGAGACCATATTGGGTCAAAGATGTTGTCTAAGAGAAATATTATCTTTTAGAGGTCCTATCATGCAGATTTCTGATCGAGGAAGAGTTTTATAAGGGAAAATTTCCTTTCAGGGAAGAGTTCTTTCCCTGTTAATTGTATTTCCTATAAGGATGAGCACTACAATTTTTTACTAAATTCAAGTCTCTTGTACTACAATGTAAGTAGTGTGGAATAGAGAGGAAGGATGAGCAACTTGTTCTCTCAATGCTAAGCAAAATTGGTTCTAAGTATTATGTATTCGTCTCTACCTTCCATTCCGGAAGATCTTCCATCCCCACTTGGAAGATTCCTTCACTTGATATCTTTATCGAGTCTTTAATACAAGAGAAGGACAAGTTGATCCAAATGGGAGTCCTTCAAACTTCCAAGAAGCACACCCTTCTGATGCTAGACTCTACCATTGCGCAAGCTAAAGGGAAGCACAAGGGGAAGATCCTAAAGCATACAATTCAAGACCAATAAGAGTCAGAAGTATTCTGAAGGAGATTTGGGATCCAAGAAGAATAATTTTTTTTAAAAGACTAAGAATTCTTACTGTATGAGGGGCTTTCAGCTTGAAATCTAGTGCATGAAGAATACCCTCTACCAATTGAAAACTCTCCATCAATAGAACAATATTTCCATTCCACAAGGTGCAGAGATGTCTGATGATGGAGAGAAGAATAAAGAACATGAGATATTACATGCCTTGAAGGTAGACATCACTTCATTGAAGGCTTACTTGATATATTCTGGAGCATCCAACCACACGGTTGCGTCCAGGTAATACTTAACCACTTCCACTCTATCAGGAGGACCTAACATTCATATTGGAGATTACTCAAATACGAGCTATTGAGAGAGGTTTAGATAAAATCTAGCATGAAGAGTTGAAGAATGTATTCTATGTTCCCTCTCCTATAGCACAGAAAATTTCTCAAGATGAAGAAGAAGCAGAATCTTCAACACAGTCAATTCGAATTGAAGAAAGACTCCTTGAAGTGATTCCTTCTTCTACAGCTTTGAAAGTTTATGAGATCTATGATATATCATCTTCTCATCTGGATGATCCAGAAGAAGATGTTCAAATAAATACTATTGAAGAAAAAATCTCTTTCCATTCTATACAAAAATTCTCCAGTTATTCTTCGATTTTAAATATTGTGCATAGTTTATGAGTGATTGTTTCAGAATATGAAGAGGAATTTTATTTCTCTATCTCTAATGACGGTTGTTGGTGTGTAGATAAGTAATACTTTGGATGTTTTGGAAGAAATAGCATATTTTATATGTGATTCATTCACTCTCATTGATCTTGAGCTTCCAGGAAATTCATACATGATTGAATAGACTAATACTCAAAGTTTTGGAGAAGCAGAAAATTGTGCATCTACCATATCAGTGGAGCACACTCTTGGATATGATATGAACTTATTTGGATCTGATATGATATTATTTGGATCTTATATGACATTATTTGGTTCTAATTTTAAGTTTCAAGAGCTTCTAGTCATGCTTGTAGTTGTTCTCATCAATTTTAATATGAAAAATCAAGTACCGCAAGTTTCTTTCAAACTTGTTGCAGGGGATTTCATGTTAGTTTCCTCTTATGAGTTTGCTGACATTATATTTTGTGAATAATTTGTTATTTATGAATCTATATCATATTATTGATCTCAATCATTCCCTCTCCACATTCCTAGGTCTTCTCTACCTTTGTATTTATCACATGCTTATCTCCTCACAGAACTAGTAAAGATGGAGACATTCTGCATTTGCCTAGACACTTGATCCTAACATTTGGAGCTAATTTTACCTCATAAGGTTTGATGTTCAAGGAGACCATATATCAGTTTCTTGGGTATTACTCACATGGTTCGAATTCTCAAGTACTTTTTCTCCCTCATCAGTTGATTTCATTTGCTCTACATGGGTCCAGTTTTCATCTTGCAATTGTCTATATTTATGATACAGTTGAGCATTTTCTTCTTCTTCCAAAGAGGAAAATTCCTCTAGACAAAATAATTTACTTTGGATAGGTTCACATGCATAGTCTCAGGATGATGATGCGTAGAAGAGCCAAGATACTGCATTTCCTGTTGCATAGTGCTGCAAATTGCAACAAAAGTTTTACAAGGTTTTAGCTTGTTTTTCCCGATTCACTGCTTATTTTGGAGGGGGACAAGGCTTTTCCCATGAGGTTTTCCCCTATTTCCCCCGTTTATTAAGAATTTTTTTTTATTTCTTTTAGATTATATATGGGTGAATTTTGGCCTTGTTTCTAAGGCTCACAGTTGTCCAAGTTAGGATTAACGAGGGGTGTTAGGACTTATAATCCTCCCTTGTCCAAACTAGTCTATTAGATTACATTTTGCTAAGTTAGTGTTGATGCTTGGAAAAATACTAGGTATCAACACTATGTGGGTGCTTACTTGCAAAAAAAAGATTGGCATGGAAATAGTGAACCAAATACACCTTAAGAAGGGCGCTATTGGATTCTATTGTTGCAACAAACAATCTACATGTTCAACTACACATGAAAAGGAAAATGAACTAGGATTAAAATAATTTTATTATATTATAATTCTAACAATAATATTAAAACAATATTATTCTAAAATAATAAACTAATTTTATTATTTTAAGTTTACTATTTTACTATTTAATGATAAAATAATATTCTAACCATGAATGATAAAATAATACTTTGTGTGAAACAAAATCATTTGTGCGAGAGTGTATTTTGCTACACTCTAATACTCCAAAAATTCGTAAAAAATTAAAAATTTTCCTATAACATTAAATGTTTATAACTATCACATAAGAGTGACATTTAACCATTAACGACTAACATAAAAAGGCCTTAATTAGAACTAACCAATTCTTTATTAAATTCTATATTTGCATACTTAGTTATTTGCTTTTATAAATCAATATTAAAAGTTGATTTAGCAGGGTGATAATCTGAAATACCATGAGCTGAAACATCTGTTGCTTCCTAAGTTCTAAGTTTGTTTTACTGTTTGTAAATATGAAGGAACTTGAATTCATGTCCGAGGCTTACTTAGCTTTTTAGCTAATGTAGTGAAGTGATACTTCTTTTACAGGTCTTTTTAGGGGTAAGATGTTTTCTAACCAGTTTACGGATCAAGATTAATCATCTTAACTAGCATAAATAAAAATGCTAGTATATTTGTTTAATTTACAGCTTTGATCAAAATAAAGGAGGTATCGTCGAAACTGTATATTTATGTTTTATTTAGTTTCTTGTAAGCATAAGTAAATGAAGAATCTGAACATAGATCCAGATGTTCTTCTATGTAACTTCGACTATAACTTGTTCATCAAACTTTCATTTATTTATTATCAGATTAGGTCTTCTATATGATTCTGGAGAAAGATAAATTTGTATATCTGGTCATTTGATACCTTATTACTTGTTACCATGGTAGTTCATATGTAATTGTCTCAATCATACATTCTCATGTTATAAAAACCAGTAAAACCTAAGTCTAGAGAAATGTCATGTAAAACAAAGAAGCTAACGAGTTTCCAAATAGAGTAAATTTCCTTTTCTGCCTATGCAATTTCCATTTCAGTAAACAAGAAGAAAAGACCTTGCTTTGTTATATAAGTTGCATTACTAATTTGGTTTTATGGGTTAAGGGTTCATTGCTTAATAAACCTAAATACTTCCAAACTCTTGCATGTTTTTAAGTCTCACTAAGAGATATTATATAGTAATTATTTTTGTTCTATTTACACAATTTTAAACTATAAAACAAACCTCACCCAAGAACTATGCTAAACATTTGTATACTAGAAATATTAAGATTTGTAAGTTTTCTTTAACCTAGTTCTAGTATGGGATTATAGTTTGCCTTTGTACATAACCCTAGCTCATAAAAGGGTGTTTATTTAACATTTTAATGCTAACATGGTTATATGAAATTATTTGCAGGTCCCAATCCACACTCCTGAACGCTAGTTCAAAACCAATAAAATTGAACCGAAGGTGGAGTCCACTTGGTTGTTTTATAGTGGTTAGGGTTTTGAATTTGTAATTTTACTATATAAGCTCCCCAAACCCTAAAATCATGTGATTATCCTATCATTTTTCTACTATGGAGAGGGAGCCATAGGCTTACAGCCTCATGGTTTCACCATTGTTTTTCTGCTGCATGTAAGGGCCTTTGTCGCCATGGATCACCTCTGCGTGTGAGTGCCTTTGTCTCTTTTTCTTAACTCTATGTGTAAGGGCCTTTTTTTCCATTTGTTTTCCTCAACGAGATCTTCTCTTTGGGAATTGTTCACTTGTGAACTCTATTTGAATTAGTAGCATGCTTTTCAATTGTGGTTTCAATGTAGTTTCGGTCGATGGCTTAAACCATATAGTTAACTGTGAGCTTACCGGTCTCTCTTGCGAGTTGCTAGGGTAAGAGGATACTCAAACAGTAAAAAAAGCTATGTATTCAAGATAACACTCAGCTGGTGGTGAAATTTCTCAGCTAAACTCATCCTTTACCTATTTACATTGCCATTGATTCATTTGCTAGATCTCTTTATTTTTATATATAGGAATCTTGACCAATCTTTGATGGTGTGCAGGGTATTTTATAGGAACAGTTTCCACACTGTAGCTTGAAGACTCAAGCAAAGAGGGGGTCCCCATGCTCCTTTAGGAAATGGGTAAGCATCGTTCCTTACTCGAGGTTTACTTTGCGATGGTGTAAGGGTTCAAGGGTGATACAGTTCCACTTGGTTTGAAAACTACTTGGTCATGGCTATGATGTAATCTGTTTGTTTGGGAAGGCTGTATGGCCATGAATTGATGAAATTTTATGAGGCCTTCTCAGTCATAGCTTGATTTACAGAAATTATATTTTGGACAAGCATTTTAAGCCGTGACCTATTCGTAACTTAATTGAAAACTATAGTGGTTTATTTATAAATTAATTTAGGGTTTTAAATTGTCGAATTTTTTAATGTTAGCCATAAGGTTTGATCAATGGGTGGTTAAGACTGATAAATGATAAAGACAGTTTGGTCTTGAAAAATGCCCTGTGTTATTTTAACACAATTTCCAGTTTTTTGAAATTCCAATTTTTAATTCTACGGTGTTTATATTGATAAAATAAAATGTATTTTATTTGGACATTAATGTAGGGTCTTATTACGGTTTAATTCCATAATTTTTTATTTTGTTTAAAAGAGAAGAAATGTTTAGAATGTTGGTTTTTAAAACAAAGTTTGAGTTTTTCTCTGTTAGTAAAAACAATTATTTTAGGAAATAAATAAAAGGAGGGTTGATTAGTACAACCTGAGTTTTTACTGTGTACTAGGGTTGGAAAATTTAAAAGGTCTTTACATAATTATTCTTAGTTTATATTTGACAAACAGTTTTAGTATTTTTTCTGTGAAAAGTTTATTTAATTTTGTGTATTTATAAAAGATAAGGAAAATAAGGTCATATTTGACAGTTTCTCTAAATTAGGGTTTGTATAATTTTATTTTATTTTTAAATCTTTACAGAGTTAATATTTAACTGTAATGTTTTTTAATTTTGATTCTCACTTAAATTAGTAATGAAATTACCTAAGTGATTACTATACTTCATTTCACCGTTTTTAAGTTATTCCTGCTTATTTATTTTTCTGTTCTTATAATGTTTTATAACTATGTATAGTTATAATAATTAGGATTATAGCTAGTGATTTTTTTAATTGTGTAAAAAGAGGCACACATTGTGTATATATTTTGTTTAAAGGTATTTCTTCGAAATAGTTCATGTCTAGATTCTTTAACATATGCATTTTAACTAAGGAACTCCTAAACATTCCTACATAGAATCTGTAAAGAGTAAATAAACTTAATTCTACATTCTTCATTTGATTTATCCATCAGAATCTAATCTAACCTACTGTACTAGAGTACTAGCTTCTTGAAGGTGTGGAAAAATACAGCTAGGTATTTTATCCATTAGTAAAATTTGAAATTACTCTTATCATTTATCCTAATCCATATCAAATCCAGAATTGTCTATCCTTTCCCAATAAAATATTTTTTTCAATAATTCTAATAATAGATGAACATAAACATAACATATTGTTTTCTAAATTCATTGATTCTTGATCCTAAGTATGCATATAGAATTTAGAAAAAACATGTAGAACCTGGAAATGTAGCAGAGGAGACAACAACTTAAGGAGCCTGTTCCTCCCAACCAACTCTTGGATATAGCTAAACTGCAAACCTTAGGACCCCCGAGACTATCTACTGGTCCACTCGGTTGAAAGTTCTTGGTGAGAGAAATGGTTTAGAAAACCTATGCAACTTTACTGAGTATTCAGCAGTGATTTGTTCTGCTTGTAGAAGCATGAACTCAACTTAAATCAGCTACACTAGTTGAGAACTTCAACACTTTTCACTGAAATAAAACTTCTACTAGTCCCCTCAATCGAATTTTCATGTGCACTAAATTCACTCAGAATTTTCACAAGTAAAGAATGAGAAGCCTCAGCTGAATTCAATGGGAAGTTTTATTAACATGCCTAAGTCTCTTGGGTCAGTTTTTACTTAATGAGCCACCTGCTCTTGTTCCACTTTCTTGAGGAACATGACCACAAAAATAGGGAATTTTCCTCCTTCAACAACTAGAAGTAGTTTGAGGATAAGGTTTGCTGAGATTCCGCAGTGAAAAATCATGGTATCTAATGTAGAATATGTGGTGAGCAAATTTATTATCGACATTTCAAACCAACCGTGGCTCGTCTTCAAGACATAGAGATGCCTGGGGATTGTTCCTCTTTCATTGGTGCATTAATACAGAAACCGCTACTTGAGAGGGCCAACAAGGTTTGTCTTGTCAAAGGTAAATTAAGGGTTTTTTTATTGTATTGTATTATTAATTATTTTTAATTTATCAAAGTTTAATTTTATTAGTAAACCATTTTTTCTATTTTTATTTACTAAGGGTTATATTAACGATTAATATCACTAGATAGGGTTAAAAAAAAAATTATTTATAAAATTGTTAGAATGGATTCTGGTTTATTTAAAAATAGTTTAATTAATGTTAATTATAGTTCATGAAATTTAATGGCTTTAATTTATTTTATTAATCTAAATATAGTTTATTAATAAAAAAAAATTATAAACAAACTTTATGTATTTTAATAAAGAAATTTTTTATAACCAAATTAATTAATCAAATTTTAACACAAAATGTTTACCTTTTATGTAATTTTAATAGTGAAATGTTCTTACAAGTTACACCAAACTTTATCATTTGATCTAATCATTTTTTTATCAATTTTATTTATTTAAACTAAAGTTTGCTTATCAATTTTATTTTAGTTTGATTTTTCATTTTGATTTTTATAATTAGAATAATTTTTAATTTAATTTTATCTTAGTTACGGATTTTAATTTTAACTTGGTTATGCAATTTTTAGGGATTTTTATTTAAACTAATTCACTATTAGGTTTTTAATTCTTATTAAGCTTAGTTAGGTTGGGCAACTAAGATCGGCTAATGGATAGGATGCCATCTCTATTTAAGAACTTAGGGTTTTTAACTACCTCAATTGCCTCTCTAATTCTTCTCCTTGACCAGTTGTCAACTTGCGCTAACACCTGCATATCCTTGACTTTAATTGGGTGTTTAGTGTTATGCGAGTGTTCCGCTAAGGCTGACTTGTGGGTTCTATTAAGACGGATATCTGCACCATGTTCTTTAACCCTAATTCGAATGGACCTACTTGTTTCACCTATGTAGGCTTTACCAAATTCACAAGGAGTGAGGTAAACCCCCTTTTTAAGACTTGGGTCAACCGGATCTTTTACCAACCTAAGAATCTTTCTGATGTTGTTAGGTGGGGAAAAAACTGAATCAATGTTCTTCTTTTTCAGGTGTTTGGCTATTTTTTCTGTATTCCCTTGAATGTAAGGGAGAAAGGATTTATGATCACCCACTTTCCTTTCTTTGGATTTAGCCTTAGGTTTGTTTTCCTAGGTTATTTCAAGGGATTTGTTGATTTGAGCTAGGTTATAACCATTGCTAAGAAAAACATTGCATAGGTGTTCCCGCTCGGAGTCTAGGTGATCACTATCGAAAACCCTTAGGGATCTAGTGAACAGTGTGTTAAGAACCCCCATCTACTGGTTTGAGTGGTGATGTGAGAGGGCATGAAGGTATTGTTCTGTGTGGGTTTTATTTCTATAAAACTTGTGCGCTAAGCATCCATCCTGTTTCCTAATGACTAAGGTATTAAGAAAGGGAAGTGCATTGTTCTCTTCAAACTCTTTTGTGAATTTGATGGAAGTCGTTTGGTTATTCAAATGATCAACAAATTTGTCTAATTCTCCCTTCCCATGGGCCCATATTAATAAGGTATCATCAACAAATCTAGACCACCATTCAGCTTTCATATTGGCATAGTTCAAGGCTTTTTGCTCAAATTTTCCCACGCAGAGGTTGGCTATAATGGAAGAGAGGGAACCCATCGCCACTCCATAGGTCTATTCATAAAGTTCACCCATAAAACTAAAAAAGGTGGAATTGAGACGAAGGCCTATGAGTTGTGAGGTTTCGGGATCAGTCAACTCGTCTATAACATTGATGGCTTCTTTGATGGGTATCATGGTAAAGAGGGTGTTGTGCCCCTACCCAACAGCTTTTAAAAAACCTTAATTTAATCAAACAAAATTGTATTTTATTTTTGATGAAATGTTTGAATTTCATATAGCAAACTTAAAGAATTAAAAGCTACTGAAATGGTGACATTCTAGCAGCTACTGAAACATGAAATTCGATGTTTTTAAAATAAACCTTTGTGAACTGTGGATTAGTTAAACAAAATCACTACTTTGAAATTATTATTTCAAAGTGAATTTGCATTGAAAAATCAAGGGATAAGTGTTATTAATTTCTTATAAACTAATTTTTGAAATCTTATCCGAATATTTATTATTTGTTTTTTTTATGTGATTTTGTTATCGTGAATCTTGATAAGGTTTAAAACTGATTATTATATTTTTGGTATCTTATCAAAGTTCATTCGAGTTATATTTCTAAGGCTTACGCATAGCACAACCTTATTATTTGATCTTTATTTCTATAATGGGCCTCATATGTCATATTTATTATTGTATGTAGAGGTCAAGATCGATATTATGGGTTATGGGATGTGTATTTCGCATAGCATGTCTCTCATTCGTGAAGGTTGAAACTATTATATGGATGCATTTTATTCAAAAGGACCAAGGGTGGATGCTTGGATGTCATTAAGAGCTATATATTTTGGAATATGCATGAGCTCAAACAATATAAGCATTCTTAGTATTGGTAATATTGATGAACATTTA
>LPNX011190716.1:314620-357935 GCA_001517045.1 Pseudotsuga menziesii | reverse complement strand
ATTTTCATGATTTGGAAAAGAATGAAAAATCTGCAATAGATAGCATGCATGTTAGTTCATTAGTTGAAGTTGATATAGAATCTATTCTTCCTAATTCTATGGCTGAAATTGAAATTATTGAAAATGGACAAATCATAGAATTTGATGATGTGCAAATTCAAGAACAAGAGAAAAATAATGATGATTTGACTTTTATATTAAGTAATAATTTCGAAACTCTTGTTGTTCATGAGACAATGGAAGATAAACCAAAAATGCTTAATTCTTCAACTGAATATGTTAGTGGTGATATCATTTCATCATCTTCTTTTCATGATGAGTTAGTTCCTTTCATTTCTTCACAAAATTCATTATATCAGATTTTTGTTAATGATGCTTCGATTAAAGCAGTCAATGAAACAAATTGTAGCAACAGAGAAGCATTTGCATTTTTATACTCTGACTCTTACTACTCTTTGTATCCGGATGTGTTTGCTGATCATAGACTACATTTACATGTTAATGATTTCCTAAAGAATACTTCATTATGGCCAGATTTTGATAGGATACAAGGAAATACATTTTTTGAAGATGAAGTATATTTTGAGATCCATTCTGATGTATTTCAAATTTGTCATGAAGAAGATTATTATTTTTCTACTAACGTTACTCATCAGACTCATGCATGTTCATCCATTTTATCTTTAGTCAGTAAGGATTATGATTCAATCTGTAATATTGAAAGAGATGCACAATTGAAAATTAATTTTCCTCAGTACAACATGATAATCATATCTGAAGATAATGTCATCAATTTTAATCGTCATGTTAAAAGACACAATGACGTATTTGATCTCCAAATAATACCCAAATTTCATTTTGTTCTTTTTTAATTTAGTCGTGATGATATTGTGTTTAAAGATACAATTTTTATTGATTCTTTTTCACGAATGTTGAATCATATTTCTGATAAGCATTTTTTGAGTCATGGTTCTTATGAGAAATCTATCTCCTTCCAACTTAATTTTTATGATCCGATTTATGCATGGTGGGAAGAATCATTTATTAAAAGGTTTCCGTGTCATCCTTTGTGCTTTGTACATACGAAATTTGATTTAGTTTGTTTTCTTCATTTTGAATTATTCCCATTTCTAATGCTGATACATGATTTGTTTTCTCTGGCAGGTTTCAAGTTACGTGAATGGCTTCATTGGAAATTTTCATTTACTTAGTGTGTATATATTTTATTTTGTTAGTTTAGGTTAATTTTATAATTTAGGATGATTTATGTTTGTTTACATTTCAATAAATGCAGGTATATGGAGTTGCGGCAACATCATTTTAAAATGAGATGACGACATCATTATCAGGGAAGTAATTTTTTATTTTCTCTCATTTTCTTTAATCGTCTCATTAAAAGAAAGAACCTTTCATCCATTTATAGTTGCATACTCATTAGGATTTATTTTGTTACTTTTGTTTCTGAATAAAACACATTGGATTGACATCTCATCAATAATTGAAAAACAACTTTGACTTAATTAAAAAATTTAAAAACAAAAATAGGGATGAAAAACTTTAAAACATGTTAATCGATTTTAATCTCTCATTTTCTTTGCTGGTAATTAGTCATATGTTGTTAAACCTATTTTCTGTTTGATGCGATCTTGATTTAACTCATGTGTTATGTGTGTTTTATTTGCTGAGAGTTTTTTTTCGTAGATTTTGAAATACTTTGTTTTTGTAGTCTGCTCAAATAAAACTCATGTATATATTGGGTGTTTTCTTTTCAATTCTTTTGATTTTTCAAAACCAGGAGAAATAAATCAGATCTCGGAATGTTTCGCCATGAAATTGGAATCTGATTATATAAGACATGAAGAAAGCTAGACTTTTAAGAAATCTGTTCTTATCTCAGAAATAAAAGGAAATTGAACTGTGGCAAACAAAACTACTAGATGAAAACTTTCACTTTATTTCGTTTCTTTTATCATTATCCTCAAATTGTTGGATTTAATGAATATCGAAGTCACTATTACTAGGAATTCTATTACTTATTTAGAAATCAGTTGCAATTTAATAGTAAAATCAGTTATCTATAGATCCTTTACGCTATCTTACTCGTAAAGAGTTTCCTATTATGTTCCCCCATTTTAAACATGCAAATCTCTTGTGGATGAGCACTTAAATGTTGAGTATGAAGCCTTCTTTAAACTTATTAGCTTGGGATATAAGCCGTTGGGTAGAATGGGTTAAAAGACGAACCTTTTCGAGGCTATAGACGCCTGCAGGCAGGAGGGCTCTGTCTGTGACATACTTGGATTCCAAATCATAAATTATATATATTAAAATCTATAAGAATCCGAAGTCATCCCACACTCGTGAAGAGGTTCCAACGCAGCTTACCCATTAATAAATTGAGAAGTTCTAAATATTCATGTTTTATCTTATCTTGGGACTAGAACGGTAGGATGTATGGTTAAAAGTCAACCCTTTCGAGGCTATGGACGCCTGCGGGTAGGAGGGTCATGACTATAGTATTGGGATCATATATTTAAAAAACTGGTCAAATATCAAATTTGCATTGTATTTCCGAGGACTAATTTCTTTTGGAGTCTTATGTTTTCTGAAAAAACTTAAAATTCGTATCATTTTTTAAGGTAATTTCTGGATAATGATAAAAGAATCGAATCTGGTATTAGTTTGAAATCTAGTCTTATCACAAGGCACAGTTCTTTTATCTTCAGGAAAATGCTAATCTGAGTTAAAGAAAATTTTTCTTATCTTGCTACAGACACAAGTCAGATTTCATGTTTTCGCAGAGATAACTGTTTCGCCCAGTCAGTCGCCATCTGTTGTGCCCCTACCCAACAGCTTTTAAAAAACCATTATTTCATCAAACAAAATTGTATTTTATTTTTGATGAAATGTTTGAATTTCATATAGCAAACTTAAAGAATTAAAAGCTACTGAAATGGTGACATTCTAGCAGCTACTGAAACATGAAATTCGATGTTTTTAAAATAAACCTTTGTGAACTATGGATTAGTTAAACAAAATCACTACTTTGAAATTATTATTTCAAAGTGAATTTGCATTGAAAAATCAAGTGATAAGTGTTATTAATTTCTTATAAACGAATTTTTGAAATCTTATCTGAATATTTATTATTCGTTTAGTTATGTGATTTTGTTATCGTGAATCTTGATAAGGTTTAAAACTGATTATTATATTTTTGGTATCTTATCAAAGTTCGTTCGAGTTATATTTCTAAGGCTTACGCATAGCACAACCTTATTATTTGATCTTTATTTCTATAATGGGCCTCATATGTCATATTTATTATTGTATGTAGAGGTCGAGATCGATATTATGGGTTATGGGATGTGTATTTCGCATAGCATGTCTCTCATTCGTGAAGGTTGAAACTATTATATGGATGCATTTTATTCAAAAGGACCAAGGGTGGATGCTTGGATGTCATTAAGAGTTATATATTTTGGAATATGCATGAGCTCAAACAATATAAGCATTCTTAGTATTGGTAATATTGATGAACATTTCTACATATTGGCGAAAGACAAATAACCATGAATATTATTGGATATTTGCCATACGAAACGACAATCAAAAGAGTATTTTAAACAATAAGGAATTATTTCATGGATTAAAATGTTTGTATTGAAAGGAGATTTATGGTAGTGAAGCTTTCAGCACTTTTGCAATTAATGCTATATCTTGTTTTCATAAATCCCATATGTGGATGGACATTATGACAATTTCCAAAGTATTCTTACCACATTACTATATTTTAATTGATGGCGAGGACATGTGGCCAGATCAATTCTGAATTTTTGCAAATAAAAGAAACTTTCATTAAATGAATTAGAGGGTGCTGAACTGTGAGGGTGCAACGAGATTATTTCTTGGGTTACATATCATGACTGACATCAAATGAATGATTGCAAACACCTCGTTTCTCTGCTGATAATTAATGTGTAAACAGCTAGTAATAACAATTGTTGAATTAGTTTGTAGTCTCATGCATTAGCTGTCTTCATTCGAGAAATTGTGAAGGATAAGAACACTGTGGTTTTTTATCACATAATAACTCTAAAAAATATGTTGCAGAGAATATGGAAAAAAATAAACAAGCAAATCTGTGAAGTGGCAGTGAGAGCTTAAAGATCGAGTTTGAAAATAAATAAATGTGGCTGACTTTAATGATTGATCACATAATTTTATGTTTCATTTCATTCCTATTTTTGAATTTCGTTTATGATTTTGGTTATTTATTAATGTGTTGGTTTTGATGATAAGATTGGACGCAGATATTTGGGGATTATAGATCTCAATTGATTTTCAAATCACCCAAGCTTAAAGTTAAAGGGAGCAGCAGTTCAGTTTCCAGAGAAACTGCCGGGATTGTGCCAGTTACAAAATCGCGTTCTCAACAAACAAGCGATTTTTTGAGCTACATTGTGAGCAAATGAAAGCAGATATAAGAAATCCGCCACATGGGTTTTCTTCAGATCGGACCCATTTAGTTACACTCAAAAGGATTTTTCCAGAAAATGATTGATTCTAGGCGATTTCGAGGATCCTTTAAGCACGATTTTGGCAGTTGCGGCTGGCAACGAAATGGTTGTTTCCATAAATTCGCCTGTTGCAGAGCTTAATTGGTTTTGTTTTATTTTGATCTGGATTTATTTAAACTCAGAAGAATTTTATTGTAAATGGGGGAGGGTCTCTAGAGACACTACTGTCAGTGAGGAGCTCGTTTTGAAGAATTATTTTTTCAAGAGTATATCAATGCCTGATTGCTGAAAGAATTGGGAGTGATCAAAAGTGACAGGAGAGGCTGGAGCTGAGATATTTCTCTTTCAGATCTGATCGCTGTTGGCAGGATAATTTTGGGATGGATCTACAGCATTGAAGAATTTCTTTTTCATTGTTTGAACAGCAGACCAAGAGCTGGAGCTGAGGGATCGATAGTTTGTAAATGGCTGGACAAGACTACTGTTTGAATGTTCCTGTGACTTAAGGCAGTTTGTTCCCAGCAGCTGTAGCATCATTTAAACTGGTGATATCTATATACATTTACAGTATTTTAATACTTTGCAATTGTATTTTTGATATCAGTCGATCTTGTTTCCCTTTTCTGCAATATCAATGTTTTGTCATCATTCCTTTGATGAATTTTGCAAATACATCACATATATTCTGTCGATTCACGCTGTTTTCGATTTGCTGATATATATATCATGTTATAAATTTGGTGTTGTCATCATTATATCTATGATATTCATCTGCTGTGCGATCTTGTTTAAGTTTTCGAATTCCTTCTGAATATTAACAGGATTGTAACACAGTAGGATTATTAGTGATTCGATTTCAGTTTATTATTTTTTTTCACTCCCGATCGGGATAAGACCAAGAACGGATTAATAGTTGTTTTTTGTAAACTATTTTATGAAAAACATCCATTGACTCATATTAAGGTTATTTTCTGATTCTTTGTTTTTAATATACATTTGTTAATTCTGTAAGTTATGTAAATTGATTGGATTTATTAATATTTCGTTAATTATTGCATTCATAGATTAATTATTTTATTATGTTGAGTACAATAATTAGTTGTGTGCATATATCAAATTAATCTAGTAATTACTTTTAATAATTTATTGTGTAGTATATTATAGATCTATTGAACTAATAAGCAATAGTTTTTAGTTTTAGCTTTTAGACTTAGTTTAGTTAGATTTTCAGGCTAACAGAGCCTTTAAACCTGTCGGAAACAACCATCCCAACAGCTTGGAACCTGTTCTAAGGATCTCGGTCTGGGTTGTCTTCCCCGTTACGTGCATAGTCACATATGCCCGTCAAGAGAGGGATACTACATCTAAGCTCAATAAGATTTCATTTTCTTCCATATGTCTGTGTTTTATTTTCTCGATAAAGTAGGAGGATTCCTTAATGAACGAGCTTGTATTGCCTACTAAGGGTTTTAGTGTCTCCAAGGAATTTTGCGAGCCTATAGGTTGGTGAGCCTATGGTGTCTACAATGGGTCGGAGAGGAACCCCATGCTTGTGGATCTTGGGAAGTCCATAAATTCTAGGGACCAAGGGGTCAGAAATAATTAGTTTTTTCTTGATTTCCTTATCCAAGGTAGATTTCTTTATGGCTTCGGTAACTTCATTTATGATTTGATTCATGGGGTTCTTGTTAAGTTTCTTGTAACAACCACTAGAATCCAAGTGTGATTTAATATTAGCAATATAGTCTTCTTTATTAAGAATAATGATAGCTCCTACTTTATCCACCTTTAAGATCACGATCTGGTCATTCTTTTTTAGTTCTCCGAGGGCTCTGCTTTCTTCCTTGGTGATGTTGGGTTTGGGTGGTTTTGCTCTTCTTAGGGTTACAACACAATCTTGTCATACCTCTTCAGCTTCATTTTCTGGTAGGTGCCTAATGCTATATTCAATGCTGCATATGATGTCTTCGATTGAAATATTTTTCAGGGCAATGGAGAAATTAAGACTTTTCTCAAGGAGTCTTCTGGTAGGTATGTTTAGTTCAAGGGTTGAGAGGTTGACGACCGGTCTATTAGGATCCTTGGTAGAAAATTTATGGTTAATGTTGCCTTCAATTTTGTGTTTGTTGTTATCAACTTTAACATTCTAATGGTCACTGTCCCTAGTTAGTGCATTATTGTGATAATGGTCTTGGTCTTCGTGCCATGGGAGACTGACTCTCTGTTCCTATGTGTGAATGTTGTTTTTTATGTTTATACTCATAGCCAACACATATCCAGTTCCTAGGGTTCCAACCCAAGATGCATCTTCCCTGCTTTTATTGTTGTGTGTTTCCTTACAGTCCAAACCATAACGTTGTGTGTTGATATTTATATTGGCAACCTCTTCAATAATAACTAAGTCACGCTCTTCATTTCTTGGCCAATGATCACATAGGCATTGTCATCTACATTTTCTTTGTTGGATGCAGTGTTGTAAACCAGCCTTACATCTTTCACTTTATCGGATGGCAAGCTTCCAGCACTATATGCATCGTTGGCCACCCCATTCACTGCGTTGGCGGTCAAGATCTCTCCAATCCCTATGTTGGAGTATCAATATTTGGTTGTGCTGAGTTTTGATCTATTGGAAGCCATCATTATATGCTTTCTGGAACTTCTCTCATGGAGATTAGAAGCATGGCTTCTCTCTTGCAGTATTTGGGGGTTAACAACTTTCTTCCTTGCTTTGGGCGAGTAACCTAAAATCACTATGTTGCCTTCATCATTGGTTCCATTGGGTGCTGCACTAGGTGCTACATTGTGAGCCAATATTTTGTTGGAAACTGGCCTCATTCCTTTCACATTGTGGGATGGCAAGTTTCCAGCACTATTTGCATTGGTGGCCTCCCCATGATTCGTTGTGTTGGAAGTCAGGCTCTCTCCAATCGCTATGTGGGAGTTTAAATCTTTGGCTGTGCTGAGTGTTGTTCTATTGGAAGCCATAATTATATGCGTTTTGGCACTTCTCTCATGGATATCAGAAGCGTGGCTTCTCTCTTACAGGATTTGGGGGTTAACAACATTCTTCCCTACTTTAAACGAGTAACCTAAAATCATTTTGTTGTCTTCATCATTGGTTTGGTTGGGTGTAGTGCTAGGTGTTGTGTTGTGAGCTAGTATTTTATACCATTTGGCAGTTTTCTCATGGGGAATGCTCTCTTGTAAGCTGTGGGAGTTTTCATTGCCGGAACCATCTTACTGTTCGAGTTCTTGCAAGATATGGGATTTGTCATTGCTAGAACTCTCTTGATGTTCCAGTTTTGACAGTTTTGAATTATGTATGATGATTATTTTCTTCGAAATCGTAACCACTCTTACACTAGAGCAATGATCCCACTAGTCCCAAGTGATTTTATCTAAGCAATTGGAAAGCTGGGTGTGTAATAGAAGGAGCTGGCGATCCATCTTGTCTAGGGAAAACCAAAGACTCCTAATCTGATCACGCACCAACATGAGACCCATTTTCTTAAAGGGCATATTGTTATGATTGTTTTTCAGGGGATGGGAGATTTTAGTAAAAGTGGGCAGAACGTTTCTTTCTCTGCATTGTTTCAGAAATGAAATATGGGCAATATTTTTGCATTTATTAATGCGAAGTTTTTCCAGGTGCCTCAAATTTCACAGGGTTTCCGCTCCATACCGGTTAGAAATAAGGTTTGCTGATATTCCACAATCAAAATTCATGGCATCTAATGGAGAATATGCATTGAGCGAATTTATTGTCAATGTTTCGAACCAAGAATGGCTCATATTCAGGACATAGCGATGCCTAGGGATTGTTCCTCTTTCATTGGTGCATTAATACAGAACCGTTACTTGAGAGGGCCGACAAGGTTTTTCTTGTCAAAGGTAAATTAAGGGATTTTTAATTTTATTGTGTTATTAATTATTTGTAATATCAAAGTTTTATTTTATTAGTAACCCTAAATTTTTATTTTTATTTATTAAGGGTTATATTAACAATTAATATCACTAGATAGGGTTTAACATTTTTTATTTATAAAATTGTTAGATTGGATTCTGGTTTATTTAAACATACCGTAATTAATGTTAATTATAGTTCATGAAATTTAATGGTTTTAATTTATTTTATTAATCTAAATCTAGTTTATTAATAAAAAAAATTATAAACAAATTTTATGTATTTTAATAAACAAATTTTTTATAACCAAATTAATTAATCAAATTTTTAATTAGTAAAATTTTAACACAATTTTTTTACCTTTTATTTTATCTTAATAGTGCAATGTTTTTACAAGTTAGACCAAACTTTATCATTTGATCTAATGATTTTTTATCAATTTTATTTATTTAAACTAAAGTTTGCTTATCAATTTTATTTTAGTTTGATTGTCCATTTTAATTTTTATAATTAGAATAATTTTTAATTTAATTTTATCTTAGTTAAGGATTTTAATTTTAAGTTGGTTATGCAATTTTTAGGAATTTTTATTTAAACTAATTAACTATTAGGTTTTTAATTCTTATTAAGATTAGTTAGGTTGGGCAACCAAGATCGACTAATGGATAGGCCATCATCTCTATTCAGGCACTTAGGGTTTTTAACTATCTCAATTGCCTCTCTAATTCTTCTCCTTGATCGGTTGTCGACTTGCGGTAACACCTTCATATCCTCGAATTTAATTGGGTGTTTTGTGTTATGCAAGTGTTCCACTAAGGCTCACTTGTGGGTTCTATTGAGACTGATATCTGCACAATGTTCTTTAACCCTAGTTCAGATGGACTTACCTGTTTCTCCTATGTAGGATTTACCACATTCATTACTGTATCGGAAATATTAGCAGCCTTGTAGGTGGTCTTTGCAGGTATAAAATGAGCTGGTTTACTAATTTTATCAACAATTACCATTATTGAGTCATTCACATTCTGATTTCTAGGTAGACTTGTAATAAAATCAAGAGTAGTTATTTCCCATTTCCAGCGAGGTATGGGTAATGGCTGTAGTAAACTGACTGGATGTTGGGGTTTAGTCTTAACTTGTTGACATTCAAAACACTTGGCAATGTATTCTGCCAGTTCATTCTTCATGTTTGGCCAAAAATAATCCTTTTGCAACATGGTTATAGTCTTCTGATAACTAGGATGTCCTAAGTAAGGAGTCTTATGAATTTCATTTAAATTCAGTAGCTTAATTGTAGGTACATTAGGTATATACAGCCTATTTTATATAGTATTAATCCTTTTTCATTTAGACTATACCTTGTACTTAAAATTTCAGTTAAATTTTCTACTACTTTTGCTTGTAATTTTTGATAATTTTCATCCAATTTTACTCCTTCCCCTAACTATTCTTCTAAATCTATTTTATAAGTGCTGACTGCTGCTATAAAATTCATCCTTGCATTTCTACTTAGAGCGTCAGCCACCTTATTTTATTTTCCCTTAATATGTTGGATCTCAAATTGTACTCCCTAAGGAAAGCTAGCCACCTAGCTTGCCTTTCGTTTAAGTTAGGTTGATCCAACAAATATTTTAATCCTTTATTATCTGCAATTAACATAAATTTTCTTCTGATTAAGTGATGGCGCCACATATTCAAAGCATGTGTGATGGCATCCAACTCTAAATTGTAGGTTGCATAGTTTTTCTCATGAATATTAAGCTTCCTAGACTGATATGCTATTGTGTGTCCTTCTTGAGTTAAAAATCCACCTAGACCGTCATTGCATGCGTTAGTGCATACTACAAAGTCTTTATTTGGATCACCAATTCTTAATATTGGTGCAGTAGTTAGTAAGGTTTTTAACTTTTTAAAAATTTCTTCACACTTTTGATTCCACTCGAATTTCTTCCCTTTATTCTATAAATAAGTTAAGGAATTTGCGATTCTTGAGAACCCCTCAATGAATCTTCGATAGTAGCCTGTAATCCCCATGAATGATTGCACGCTAGTCACATCCTTTGACACTGGCCATTCTTCGATTTATTTTATCTTTTTTGGATAAACTTAGATCCCTTCTTTAGTTACTACATGGCCCAAGTACTCTATTTTATCCCTAAATAAATCACACTTAATAAATTTAGCATAAAGATGATGTTCTCTCAATTCTTGTAAAACAATTTTTAGGTGCTCCTTGTGTTCTTTTTTAGAATTAGAATAAATTAGAATGTCGTCAATGAATACGACGACAAATTTATCAAGGTACAGTTTACACAATATATTATTCATTAAGCACATGAAGACAGTCGGGGCATTAGTAATCCCAAATGGCATAACAAAAAACTCATAGTGACCATATCTCGTACTAAAAGTTGTTTTGAAAATGTCTTCATCTTTGATTCGGACCTGGTGATAACCAAATCACAAATCAATATTTGAAAATATAGTTGCTCCATGTAGCTGATCAAACAGATCATCTATGCGAGGAAACGAATATCTATTCTTAGTGTTCATTTTATTAAGTTGACAGTAATCAATGCATAAGTTTAGAGTACCATCCTTTTTTTAACGGAAATAACAGGTGCTCCCCAAGGAGACACGTTGGGTCTTATATATGTCTTATCAATAAGTTCCTTTAAATGTGATTTTAATTCATTTAGTTCCAATATATTCATCCGATAAGGGGCGTTTGAGCTGGGTACTGCACTAGGTACCAACTCAATAGTGAAGTCTAACTCCCTTTTAGGAGGCAGTCCCAGAATTTATTCCAGAAATACATTCGAATACCCCATCGAGATTGGAATATATTCCAGTTTTTGTTTATATTCATTATTAGTATGTTCTTCATTAATTACAGTTACAACAAAGTCTTTACAACCCTTCTGAATAGTTCTGTTTAATTGCAAAGTAGATATTTGTCTTATAGCTGTTTTCCTAGGGATTCCTATTACGGTTACTGTTTCTCCTTCATTATTTATGCAAGTAGAAGTTTTATCGAAACAGTTTAGAACTACTCTATGTTGTTCTAACCAATCCATACAAATGAACATGTCATAAGATCCTAAAGGAAGTATATTTAGCTTCATAGAGGTTTCAAACTGACCCATACCTACAGTGCAATCTTTTACAAAAGTAATCACTTTTATTTTTGCTCCAGTAGCTAGTTGAACTAACCATGCATTTGCAAGCTTTTCTACTGATAACTTTCATATTTCTACTAAATCGGGAGAAATATAACTCAGGATAGCCCCTGGGTTAATTAAAATAGAAATGGGTGTTTGATTCAACTCACCTTCTACTTCCACCATGGAAGTTTGATAATCCCCCTACCTGTTTTCCAGTGCCACATTGATCCTAGGAATTGTCCTTGCTAAGTCACCAATAGTCATCTCCTCCTGCACCATATGTATGTTGCTGATAGTATTCTTTCTGTTAGGGAAGCCTGATGCATAATGAGGTCCATTACACTCCCAACAATATACTGGTTCTTTATGTTCATTATTCTTAATGTAATTGTTGTGATTATTAGCAGGTTCTTTATTTCTAGGGCCATTAGGGTTTCACTATGAATTACCTTTATTGCCTTGGAAATTCTTATTAGTAAAATTACGTTTCTTATTATTCCTAAAATTGCCATTAGGTACAAAATGCTTCTTCTTATGTTCAAAATTATTAGATCTTTTAGCCTTCGAGTTTGGCATACTTTCCTTTTTGCAGTTCTGCTCATAGCAAAAAAATTTCCTTTTGCATAGTCTCCTCTAGGGTTTTTGGATTATTGTATTCAATTTTGTCTTTAATTTGAAAAGGTAGACAACTTAGAAACTGCTGTACCTTAGGCTTCTTATCCACAATTTAAGGCACAATTTATTGTTTAATTCTTTCATGTTCATAGTTCCCAACTTCAGTTAATAAATTTCCTTAGCTCTATCTCTTCATAGTACTGATCCGACAAAAACCTCTTTTTAAAGTATTTCTTAAAGGTACTCTAGTTAATGTTCTTTAAACCTAATACCTTTTACTCATTTAAATCCTACCACCAAATGTCTTCCTTCCCAGTTAAGTTTTAAATGGCCATCCTTGCTTTTAACTGGTTAGAGTAATTATAGATTTGGAAATACTTCTTCATTTTAGAAAGCCATGATTCAGCTTCTTATCCTTTCTCAGTTTCACCGTTAAAAGTGGGTGGTTTTATCTTCTTAAATTCTCCTGAAATTTCTTCATAAGGCTTAAATTTGTTTTTCTTGAATGGTAATTATCTTCACTACTATCACTAGTGTACTAATGATTCTTCCTGTGTGAATCACCATAAATTTCAGAGCACGAGCTACTTTCAATTTTAGACTGTTTGGACTTTTTACTTTTGTGCTGGTAGGACCTATCTTCAGATCTTGTTTGTTTATCTTTTTCTTCACTTTGAAATTTTTCCATGAGTATTTGGTTGAGCTCTTCTTGAGCTCTTGGAATTTCTTTCAATTTCTTTTTTAACTGTTTCCATCTCAATTCTTAATTCTTTAATAGTTTGTAATAATTATGAAGAATTGTTAGTTATTTCTTCCTAACCTGGTTCTATTTTAGAATTATTTTGTTCATTAAATGGGGACTCTTCATCTACATATTCATTGATTCTTTCCGTACCTGCATTTTTAGCTCATAATTTTTTTTCCTGGTAATAACATTTAAAAAACAAAAAATAATAATCGGTATTCATGTATTTAATTCACAGTTTGTCTATGCAAGTTGAGCCGCATTCAGGCCTAGTGTCTGAACATGTGCTCTGATACCACATGTAATAGTCCAAAAAATTGTAAAAATTTAAAATCTTTCCTATGACATTAAATGTTTACAATTGTCACATAAGAGTGACATTTAACCTTTAACAACTAAAATAAAAAAGTCTTAATTAGAACTCACCAATTCTTTATTAAGTTATGTATTTGAATACTTAGTTATTTTATTTTATAAATCAATATTAAAATTTGATTTAGCAGGTGATAATCTGAAGTACCATGAGATGAAACATCTATTGCTTGCTAAGTTCTAAGTTTGTGTTACTATTTTTAAATACGAAGGATCTTCAGTTCATGTCCGAGTCTTACTTAGCTTTTTATCTAATGTAGTGAAGTGATGCTTCTTTTACAAGTCTTCTTACAGGTAAGACGTTTTGTAACCAGTTTCCGGATCAAGATTAATCATCTTAACTAGAATAAATAAAAATGCTAGTATATTTGTTTCATTTACAACTTTGATCAAAATAAAGGAGGTATCGTCGAAACTGTATATTTATGTTTTATTTAATTTCATGTAAGCATAAGTAAATGGATAGTCTAAACATTAATCAAGATGTTCTTATATCTAACTTCGACTATAACTTGTTCATCAAAATTTCATTTATTTATTATCAGATTAGGTCTTATATACAATTCTAGAGAAAGATAAATTTGTATATTTGGTCATTTGATACCTTATTACTTGTTACCATGGTAGTTCATATGTAATTGTATCAATCATACATTCTCATGTTATAAAAACCGGTAAAACCTAAGTCTAGAAAAATGTCATGTAAAATAAAGAAGCTAACGAGTTTCCAAATAGAGTAAATTTCCTTTTCTGCCTATGCAATTTCCATTTCAGTAAATAAGAAGAAAAGACCTTACTTTGTTATATAAGTTGCATAACTGCTTTGGTTTTGTGGGTTAAGAGTTGGTTTCTTAATAAAACTAACTACTTCCAAACACTTGCATGTTTTTCAATCTCATTAAGAGATATTATATAGTAATTATTTTTGTTCTATTTACACAATTTTAAACTATAAAACAAACCCCACCCAAGAACTATGCTAAACATTTCTATACTAGAAATATTAAGATTTTTAAGTTTTCTTTAACCTAGTTCTAGTATGGGATTAGGGTTTGCCTTCGTACATAAACCTAGCTCATAAAAGGGTGTTTATGTAAAATTTTAATGCCAACATGGTTATATGAAATTCTTTGTAGGTTCCAATCCACACTCCCAAACTATAGTCCAAAACCCATAAAATTGAACCGAAGGTGGAGTCCATGTGGTTGTTTTATAGTGGCTAGGGTTTTGACTTTGGAACTTTACTATATAAACTCCCAAAACCCTAAAATCTCACGATTAGCCAATCTTTTTTCTACTGTGGAGAGGGATCTGCAGGCTTATGGCCTCATGGCTTCACCATTGTTTTCCTACTGCATGTAAGGGCCTTTGTCACCATGGATCACCTATGCGTGTGATGGCCTTTATCTATTTTGCTTAACTTTGTGTGTAAGGGCCTTTGTTGCCACTTCTTTGGCTGAACGAGAGCTTCTCTTTGGGCATTGTTCACTTGTGAACTCTATTTGAATTAGCAGCATGTTTTTCAATTGTGGTTTCAATGTAGTTTTGGTTGATGGATTAAACCATAGCATTGACTATGAGCTTACCAGTCTCTCCTGCGAGTTGCTAGGGTAAGAGGATAATCAAACAGTTGAAAATTATTGTGCATTTAGGCTAATACTTAGCCGATGGTGAAATTTCTCAGGTAAAATCATCCTTTACCTATTTACATTGCCATTAATTCATTTGCTAGATCTCTTTTTTTTATATACGGGAAGCTTGACCAATATTTGATGGTGTGCAGGGAAGTTTACAGCAATATTTTCTAGACTAGGGCTTGAAGACTCTGGCAAAGAGGGGGTCTCCACCCTCCTTTAGGAAATGGGTAAGCCTAGGTCCTTACCTTAGGTTTACTTTGCGATGGTGTAAGTGTTCAAGGGTCATACTATTCCACTTGGTTTGAAAACTACTTGGCCATGGCTACGATGTAGTCTATTTGTTTAGGAAGGCCATATGGTTGTGACTTGATGAAATATTATGAGACCTTCTCGGTTGTAGCTTGATTTACAAAAATTATATATTGGACAAGATTTTTAAGCCATGAATTTTGTTGGAACATGTCATTAGGGTGTAACTTAATTGGTAACTATAGTGGTTTTATTTCTAAATTAAGTTAGAGTTTTAAATTGTCGACTTGTTTAATGTTAGCCGTAAAACTTGATCAATGGGTGGTTAAGACTGATAAATGATAAAGACACTTTGGTTTTAAAAAATTCTCTGTGTTATTTTAATACAATTTCCAGGTTTTTGAAATTCCATATTTTAATTCTACAGTGTTTATATTGATAAAAGAAAATGTATTTTATTTAGATATCAATATAGGGTTTTATTACATTTTAATTCCATGATTTTTTATTTTGTTTAAAAGAGAAGAAATGTTCAGAATGTTGATTTTTAAAACAAAGTTTGAGTTTTTCTCTGTGAGTAAAAACAATTATTTTAGGAAATAAATGAATGAAGGGTTGATTAGTACAATCTGAGTTTTTACTGTGTACTTGGGTTGGAAAATTTAAAAGGTCTTTACTTAATTAGTCGTAGTTTATATTTGACAAACGCTTTTAATGTTGTTTTTGTTAAAATTTTATTTAATTCCATGTATTTATAAAATAGATAATTTGTATTCATATAAGTGAAGATTTTTTGCTTAAATAAATTATGGTTCAAACTGTATTAAACCTACTGTGGAAAAGAGCAGGAAAAGAAGGTCATATTTGACAGTTTCTCTAAATTAGGGTTTTGCATAATTTTATTTTATTTTTAAATATTTACAGAGTTAATATTTAACTATAATGTATTTTAAGTTTGATTCTCACTTACATTAGTAATGAAATTACCTAAGTGATTAATATACTTCATTTTATTGTTTTCAAGTTATTCCTGCTTATTTATTTTTGTGTTCCTATAATGTTTAATAACTATGTATACTTATAATAATTAGGCTTATAGCTAGTGATTTATTTACTGTGTAAAAAGGAGCACAGAATGTTTATATATATATATATATATATATATTTAAGGTCTCTCCTGGAAATAGTTCATGTCTAGCTTCTTTAACAGGTGCATTCTAACTAAGGAACTCATGAACATTCTTACATAGAATATGTAGAGAGTAAATAAACCTAATCCTGTATTCTTCATTTGATTTATCCATCAAAATCTAATCTAACCTACTATACTATAGTACTACGTTCTTGAAGGTGTGGAAAAATACAATTAGGCATAAAATTTAAAATTACTGTAATCATTTATCCTAATCCATATCAACTCAGGAATTTGTCTGTCCTTTCACATTAAAATATTTCCTTCAATAATTCTAATAACAGATGAATAGAAACATAACATATTATTTCCTAAATTCATTCATTCTGGATCCTAATTATGCATAGATAATTTAGAAAGAACGTGTAGAACCTAGAAATGTAGTAGAGGAGACAACAACTTAAGGAGCATGTTCCTCCCAATCAACTACTGGAGATAGCTAAAATGCACACCTCAAGACCCCTGAGCCTGTCTACTGGTCCACCTGGTTGAAAGCTTTGGGTGAGAGAACTGTTTTAGCAAACCTTTGCAACACTACTAAGTATTCAGCAGTATGAACTCAGCTTAAATCAGCTGCACTAGTTCATAACTTAGCTTAAATTAGATGCACTAGTTCAGAACTCAACTTAAATCAGCTTGTAGCAGTATGAACACAGCTTAAATCATTTGCACTATTTCATAACTTCAGTACTTTTCACTTAAAGAAAACTTCTACTAGTCCCCTCCATCGAATTTTCTTATGCACTAAATGCACTCAGAATTTTCACAAGTAAAGAATGAGCAGCCTCACCTGAATTCAATGGGAAGTTTTATTAGCATGCCTAGGTCTTTTGGGTCAGTTTTCACTTAATGAGCGACCTACTCTTGTTCCACTTTCTTGGGGAAAATGACCACAAAAATAGGGAAGTTGCCTCTTGCAACAACTAGGAGTAGTTTGAGGATGCTGCCAAGTGTCAATCTGCTCTCAACCCAGCCTATTCCAGCAAGTGACCAGTAAAACACTCATTTAAAAGCCTCCTTAAGTTGTTGTCTCATCTTTCATTTATTAATTAATAAAATATTCAGCAAGTACATGCAATTATCGTTGACCCCACTTGGTCATTAATTACAAAATTTATAATAAAATGATAGCATAATGTCTCTTAAAACATAAAAATGTTTTTGCATGTTGGGGCATGTCACATACACTACACACTATTAAGTAGTGCTTTGTTATACAATCCAATATTTGCATATCTTTCTTACCATTATTATATTCGCATTAATTCATCATGTAACTCTTTGGTTCATTTCAATATATAGAAAGATCCACATGGTGGAAATTCCCTCGACATTGCCACCAACTTTACGGAAAGATTTGAGCATGAGGTTTTCTAATATAGATAAGTAAATTGTTTTTTTAATATATATAAGTAAATTGTAAGGTATAAGAATATTAAATCTTAAAATTTTAATTTATCAAATTATGGTAGGTTGTGTAGAGAGTGACGTTGGCCTTGAAGTTTGTAGTGGACAAGGCGGAGAAGAGCGTATGTTATAAGGTTTTAAATGAGACATGTGGGACCATGTATCTTAAATTATATTAAGAATTGGTTCTCAACCGCTAAACTCAAAAGGACATGTTTGAAATTGAACCAATTAATTGTCGTACATAATTGATTTGTTCAAGATTTGCATCACATTGTTGTAACACAATCGGGCATGCTTTGTTTTTGTGGAAAGGTTAAGGATTTAAATTCCAAAATCCATTTTTGCATTTGACAAGTGGGTGGAGGCTTCCGAGTTAGTTCTCAACTACCCACCTCAAAAGTAGAGTTTTGAGATCGAATCGGTTGTTTTCTTTGCGTCAATGATTTGTTCAAGGGACTGAGCCCTTCAAATTACCAAGTCATTCATGCATAATATTGGATGATAAGATCTATCTAAAATAAATGTGCAATTTAACATGACACATTTATCTCTATCAAAATGTTTCAATTTTCTTCTTATTTGTGAGTGTGCATTATTGACCTAAAAGATTGCTTGTACATGAATTTAGTTTCATTTAACTTATATATATTCAAAGTGTTTAACTATTTTTCTATCTTCCCACAAAGTATACTTCAGCTTGGTATCCCAATTTCTTATATTTTCTCTGACCATCCTTTTTAATAATTTTATCAAGCTCTTATTGCTAGATTCAACCAGTCTGCTTCCTTGACGATAGTAATTTGAGGAATGGGATAGCACAATACCACGATCTGCACAAAACTAGGTCATTTCACTTTTGCAGAAACTCTTGGCATTATATGTAGTAAGCTTTAAGGGACATCCATATCTAGAGACAATGTATTCTTCCAAGAACTTCACTATTACTTTTGTTGTGGCCTTCTTAGTGGGAATAGATTCCACCCATTTAGTAAAATAATCCATACATGTAAAATGTACTTTACCGATTACTTGAATTCTAATAAAATGGTCCTACAAAATCCATTCCCCACTATTGAAAAGGAGCTTGTAATCCTATAGGTGATAATGCTAACGCTGACAATCTTATTTTTCTAGAGAAGAATTGGCATTCTTGGAAAACACTCACAAATGTGTGAAAATCCTTAAACATTGTGGGCCAATAATAACTGACTCTCATGATTTTGGACATGGTAGTTCTAGGAGCATAGTGACCACAACACACTCCCACGTGTAGGCCTTTCATGAATCTTTGGGGCTCTTGAGGATTCATACAATTCATAATTATCCCATTAGAGTTTTTCCATCCTAATCCATCTTGTGTCAGTACATGTTTAAATGCCTTAAATATTAGGGCTCTTCTCTGATGGTCAACTAGGTAATCGGGGCACGTTAATTTTTTCAAGTAAAATATAATATCTCTATACCATTCATACTTTTCATCTATATATAACACCATGACTCCTCCTTGACTTTCCTCTGTTGGTGGTTTCCCTTCTAAAATGAGATTCAGAAGGGCTTGTCCCTTGACAATCTTGATAGGTTTAATTTCCAAATCATATTCCTGCAATTTGGATATTCAATTTCCTCTAACATCAATGCCATCTTGTTGAGAGAGAAAATCCTTGACAACTTGGTATGTGACATAATCTATGACTTTTGAATACCCAATATACGTTCTAAAATGTTTCAAATATTTTACCATAGAGTACACATGTTTTTGGTTGTTGTGTAATTCAAATCAACATCTCTAATGTTCTTGGTCATAAAATCTATAGGTTGTTCATGACCTTGAAGATTTTTTGCAACAAAACACCTATTATCATATCTTCGGAGGCGTATGAGTAGATTAAGAATTCTTTACTATAGTCTCGAATGACTAAAATTGGGGATGTGGAGATAGATTTATTTAGCTTAGAAAATGAAGAAGCGCATTCTTTATCCCAGACAAACTTAACATCTTTCTTTAAGACAACATTTAAAGGTCTTGTGAGATTGGCTAAATTAGGGATACATCTTCTCACTAAATCAATTTTTCCAAAGAAATCCCTTAATGTACTAACATTATGAGGAGTAAGAATAACCTCTATTGGTTGGAGTCATTCAGGATCAATACTAATTCCCTCTTTAGATACTATATTCCCAAACAACCTTCCTCCATTTATGTTAAAAGTAGATTTCTTTGGGTTTAGAGATATACGAAATTTTTGGAATCTATCAAAAACTTCTTCAAATGACCCACATTATCACTCCTTTCTTTAGAGAACACAGTTAAATCATATCGGTATATATCAATGATATTTCCAATAATATCACTAAAAGCATCATCCATTTCTCTCTGAAATGTCGAGCAAACATTTAGCAAGCCGAATGACATGCAAATGTATTCATATGTTCTCTAGGGTGTAATCATATTTTTTTTTCCTTGGTCTTTCTTAATTTGAACCTGGTTGTAACCCGAGAACCCATCTAACATGGAGAGCATACTAGCACCAGTTACACTTTGCAAGAGATTTTCCATATCAGGAAACAAGTAATTATCCTTTAATGAGGCTTGATTCAAGTTTCTAAAATCAATACAAATCCTAATATCTCCATTCTTTTTTTGTACAATTATAGGCTTGTAAACCCATGTGGTATGTTTAAATCGTCTAATGATTTCAACTACCAAAATTTTCTCCAACTCCTTCTTCATTAAGGGAGCTAACTTAGGATTTATGTTGCGAAGATTTTGTCTATAATGTTTTTCTCCCTCTTTTAAAGGAATTGTATGTTCAACAAAAAACTGATCATACATTTTTATCTCATTGTATGTCCAAGAAAAAACATCTTTATATTCCTGGATCTACTTCTTGATTTTGTTTTGTTCTTCCTTAGACGCATTCTTTCCAATTTTAACCATTCTTGGAAACATGGAAGATGTGGCATGATCTAAGGTTTGTACATGATCCGACATGGAGGCTGCATTGATTAAAGTGACATAGGAATCATTTCCATTTAGGATGGTGGAAAAATTAAGATCCATATAAATACTACCGCCTAAGTTAGCTGCAAATTCTTGAGACATTAACATTCTCCATGCATCATGGATATCCAAAACCAACACATTCATGGGAAGTTCAATATTTGGCCATGCAACTAGTCTTAGTTGCAAATCTTCAATCACTCGTGTAACTTCAACTAGACAAGAATCCATCCCACATATACTTCCAAAGGATCTAGTCACATTAAGCTCTAATTTCTCCATGACTCTAAGGGGCATCACATTTACCTCCTCGCCAGAGTCAATCATGTAATTCTACAAAATTAGACCATTTACCATCAATGCTATAAAGAGAGGAGGATATCCATCAAGGCTTCTACCTGACACACTCTCAATCATAATTATTTTGTCTTTTGGTTTCAATGAGATTTTATTTGGTATAAATACTAAATAACTTGTAGCTCTCCAATGTATTGAAGGAAGCTTCACTATTTCAAGGAATTGGACTGGTGTACTAAGTTGTCAAAGAAAGCTGGAAAAAACAATGTTTAATCCATAAGGGATTCCATCATATTTCTCCTTTGTTTTTAAACCAATGAATTTCATGACATCACATTTAACCGAAGGGATTTTAATCATCTCTTTAAATGGAACCAAAGTATGGGAAATTGATAGTTTACCATGCACATTAGTCTCAAAACCTACTTTATCATTTTGATTTGTTAACAGAAAAGACTTTGTTGTGTCAAGACCATGATATTTCCTCCTCTTTATAGATTTTGGAGGTCATGACCTATGCAAAGGAACAATTTTAGGGATATTATTCTGAGTTTTAGGAAATTTCTTGTTGTTTTGAGGGTTAATTGTATCCTTTTGAGACATTTAGGAAGCTTCTTATTAGGAAACACTTGGTAAGGAGTTTTTTTTTTAGTTGTTTGACCACTAGAGGGCTTGGGACAAGTTGGTTGGTTTTCAACTGACTTGTTATTTGAAACATTAGTAGGACTTAAGTTAGAGAGACCAATTTGATCACACATATTATTCATCATGTTTTGGAAATGTTCATCCCTCTATCTATTTTCTTCTTGTTGTTGTAGGACTATGACCACCATGTTACTAACAAGTTGGCATAGAGAGTACATTTTCACATTCGCCTCATACATATCATCATCTTGATAATGAGAATCCATGGTATTAGGAAAAAGGGTATAGGGTTTCTCCTCAATGGAGCCGCAATGTGGAGTATCTAGGTGAGATACTAAACAAAATCACCGAAAGATATGTCATTGGGGAAGTATAATGCAAGAGAGAGAAACAAGTGATGTGACATTAAACATGGGAAGAATGCATTCATTGAATCTAATCCGAATGTGATATGATTTGAAAAATAAATGCGAGGTACTACTCGTAGACACCAGAGATAAGCCTCTAAATGTCCAAGGAATGCACTAAATGTCCAAGGAAAAAATTGAATATAATAACCTTTAAGGGGTGGCACAAATCTCCAAGCATTAACCAACCATAAAATAATCCATAAGTGGTCCAACTCAAACATTGTGTTTCCTTGGTCTCAATAAGTGTGCAAGACCCTCCATCCATGTGTAAATGGTAAACAAATTGAAAATTAATGAGAAAGATGTCTGCCAAGGGATGACACTAAGTTCAAGCACATGGGGGTGAAAGCCTAACAAACCATATGGAAGAATGTTAAAACACCACGAATAAAAATTTCTACAAGAAACTAAACAACGGGAAATTTAAGGCTACTCAAGAATGCACTCTGTAATTATTGCTAGAATTTTTAAGTTTGTACTGGAACACCAATGGATCCTGGTTTTCTATGGGATGAAAAGTCAAAATGAAAGTTAATATATATATATACAAGTTTGGGGACAAAATATACCAAAATCAATTAAATATTATAAAAAATAAATATCTATACCTATGTACCCAATGGAAATTGTGAAACTAGAATTTCCTCAACATCTATATTTGTGCCACTAGCCTCTGCTTCTTCTGGGTCAAGAAAATTTGTATCATCAATGCCGTCATAATTCATGAATTTGGTATACTGCATAAATTTCAAATCATTTATAGAAATTATATTTGGAGAATAAAAACATTATATTTCAAATAATAAATTTCATATATCATAGCATAATTACGTACCATGCCTCTATTTTGATTTTTTCGAGTGACGACTCGCTTATAATTGTATCTACAGTATGTTGCATACTACTTAAGCTCTTATCGACTCATAAATTTCAAGCAATCATCAGAATAATCATCAAATGGGACTTCATCCATACTGGATGGAGATGAAATAGTATTTAGGCCATTTTCCACCCATGTCAATGCAACCCCAACACGCTCTCTTATCTCTTACCTCACCCCTCTTGCTATTTGGGATGTAAGTTTCCACCTCCTATGAAAAGCAATGACTCTAGGATGTGGTTTTACTAATTGAGGCATCAGACGCCTATACTGAACATATCGTCATGGATCAGGTCGTTCATATGTATGACCTTTCCATCACTATAGAAACTGGATGACATATCTGTATAGTCGGGGTCCATATATTACCGAACTTATATCATCAACATCTTAACAAAATACTGAGGAACCTCGTCATTATTTTGGAAATTACCATATGCACACAAGAACCTGAAATAAATATGTGGTGCAATCAGTGGATCATTGAATCTCGTGATCTTTAGACATTTTTTGTCTTTAGGACTCAAGTCAAAACATGGAAAGACTGTTTATTTTGTGACAATTTTTTTTATTTCTTCAAACTTGTGGCGACCCATCACTAACAATCGACTCCTACGCATCATGTCATGAAATTATGGGTTGATGGTACAAACCCAATATATGTCTCGATCAAGCTATTCATATTGTGCAAAACAATATGGAGACACTGTTGAGTACCAAAAGAGAGATTTGAACAATCAAGTTATGCCTGCAATCTCAAGGAATGCTCCTTGATCTCTTCCACAGTCAGCATAGCGATGTTGTATTCCCAAGGATTTTTCTCGGGAACATATCTAGGATGACTATAAAGAGGATCATATCTTTCATTTCGAGCATACTGATACACCTGACGGCGTCTCCTTGTCTCAGGAGGTGGATTAGGATCAGGAGCAACAAACCCTATAAGAAGTAAAATGCACATGCAAGTATTAACATCTATATATATATATAATTTGTCAATCAAATTATACACAATTAAATAAAAAAATTTCATTATAAATACCTTATGGAACCTCTTATGCCCCATCATTATTATTAGAATGTCTATAAGCCCCTCTACAAAACCAAAAATTAGCAACCACATGTAAGTTTACAAGAAAAATCGTGTAATTTTTCACAAATAAAACAGTCATGTCAGAGAATAATTCTATTCAAAATGTATGTAAACAATCTCTACCTGGAAATGGTGTATATGATGAATAAGACACTAAGCGTGTCCTATGTGTTTGTCCACCGGCCCCTGTAGACCCATCAGACATACGCCTGTCATGTTGAAAGCCACCACCGGTGCATGTAACAAGATATTAGAATGATGTGTAAAAGAAAATTTATTTTTATATAGACTTGAGCATGAATTGAACAACAATTGAATTTACCTGATGCTGACCTTAAGGATTGTAGTTCCATAGCAGCCAAGATTGATTCACCTTGAAGCTATAAAGCTGTGCATGATAAGAATTTTCCACATATTAAAAAACATGTCAAACAAGAATTCTAGTAAGAATGTATGTAAATAATCTCTACCTGGCAATGACATCCTATGTGCTTGTCCACCAGCCCCTGTAAACCCCTCATATAGACGCTTGTCATATTGAGAACCACCATATGTGCAAAACAAGATCTTAGAAAGTTGTGTAAAAAAATATTTTCATTTATATAGAGTTGAGCATGAATTGAATAAAAAATTAATTTACCTGACGATGACCTTAAGGAGTGTGGCTGCATAGTATCCAAGTTTGCTTCACTTTGAAGATGTGAAGCTGTGCATGATAAGAATTTTCCACATATTAAAAAACATGTCAAACAAGAATTCTAGTTAGAATGTATGTAAATAATCTCTACCTGAAAATGGCATCCTATGTGTTTTTCCACCGACCCTTGTAGGATCCTGAGATAGACATCTGTCATGCTGAGAGCCACCAGATGTGCACAAGAAGATCTTAGAATGATGTGTAAATGAATATTTGTGTTTATATAGACTTGAGCATGAATTGAATAACAATTGAATTTACATGACGATGACCTCAGGGAGTGTGGATGCATAGTAGCCAAGTTTGCTTCACCCTGAAGCTATGAAGATATTCATGATAAGAATTTTCCACATATTCAAAAACATGTCAAAGAATAATTCTATCCAAAATGCATGTAAACAATTTCTAACTAGTGATGGAATCCTATGTGTTTTTCCACCGACCCCTGTAGACCCGTCAAAAAAACTCTTGTTATGTTGAGATCCACTAGGTGTGCACAACAAAATATTAGAAAGATGTGTAAAAGAATATTGATGTTTATATATACTTGAGCATGAATTGAATAAAAATTGAATTACCCTGGCAGTGACCTCATGGAGTGTGGCTGCATAGTAGCCAAGTTTGCTTCACCTTGAAGATGTGAAGTTGGACATGATAAGAATTTTCCACATATTAAAAAACATGTCAAACAAGAATTATAGTCAAAATTTATGTAAACAATCTCTACCTGGAGATGGCGTATTTGAAGAATAAGACACTAACCCTATCCTATGTCTTTGTATACCAACCCCTATAGAACCCTCAGTTAGACGTTTGTCATGCTAATAGCCACCACCTGTGCACAACAATATCTTAGAAAGATGTGTAAAATAAGATTTATGTTTATGTAGATTTGAGCATGGATTGAATAACAATTGAATTTACATTATGATGACCTCAAGGTGTGTCACTGCATAGTAGCCAAGTTTTCTTCACCCTGAAGATGTGAAATTGTGCATGATAAGAATTTTCCACAAATTAAAAAACATGTCAAATTTAAATTTACCAAATTTAAAATTGTCCACCTGTGCATGATGAGAAATTATCACATTAAAATCATGTCAAAACATGTCAAACAAGATAAATATATTTTAGATTAACAATCGAATATACCTTACTACATCACATGTCTTAGTCTAGCATTGATGGTACCATCACCATAACTTGTGATTTGTTCTTGTTCTTGTTATAATATTTCTACGACTAGCATGGCCACATAATTGTTGTTGCTGGTAAACCTCACTATCATGGAATTTCACATATGCCTTACATGTTCACAAGCACATTTCTAAGGTGTTACAACTGTTAACTAGGGATAAGACTATTTCTTAACATAATTGACATTTTGACTTAGCACTTTGCATGCACATTTCGAGCATTATTAGACTATTAACTGCTGTAGCAAACTGTTACATGAGTTTTGGACTTGAGCGGTATATTACTTACGGACTACAATGATTTGGAAGAGCCTAACCATACACTTGTCAATATATATTAGACAAAGTAGTATTCATAATCACCCCAAAAAATGAGATATCAACATCCTTCTACATCATGACGGTCTCTCACCAAAAAATGATAAGTGCTTCAACAAATTTTGTTTGGATTGGAGTTCAAACATTTAAAATTGCAATACTATTTTTTGCAGTAGAGATAGTTAATTGGTTATATTTCATAACAATTATTAGTAAACCAAAAATTGGAATACAATGCATGTCTTGCAGCGATGGTAGGGATTGAATCATGAATCCAAGCTAGACCTATTTCATAATAATTAGGTTGTATGGGACATATTCAACACCCCACATATTTCCTAAGTTGCTTACACCTAGGGTGCTTGTATTATAACACATTAGTGAGATGGTAGAGATGGATGACATCCATTTTATGAGGACCAAGAAGAAGTCCAAGTTTAATTTTCCTATGTCCATGGGAGGGTATGTTACAAATGATAAAAGATGCATCAAGGATTCACTTGAGGCCTTGAAACAAATTAACCTCCCATTGGACCAAACGATATGACCCAAACTTCTTGTTGGGGGTTGAGAAGGGTAGAAACCAACCAATACCCTGGGGTCGTGACTCCAGAACTGAAATTGAAAGGATGGCTAATAAAGAAACATATGAGGAGGTGGAGCCATTATAAAGGTCAAATATGATCCCTTAAAGGTTGTGGCTCAAGTATTCCCAAATTTGGAATACAAAAAACTTGATTCACCACCATATTACAATTTTCACAAGACACTAGGAGGTATAGTTACTAATGAATACATAAAATTTAAATCCCCTCGGACCTAAGGTATGCTAATCTCCACCATGAAAACTTCAATAGGAACAAAATAGGGGATTGGTGGAGAATGAAGCTATCCATCAAGATGAATATCTTTTTAAAATGTATGATGATACCCATGATGATGGATATGAATAAAAGAATAAGATCAGAGATGAAAAATTGTAGAATATGTCAATGAAAGCGTTGGTAGAGAAGGATGGACAAGGAATATATGTACCTCTTAAATAAATTGCTTCCCTCTAATCACAACAGTGATTTCCCTATACAAAGGCCATCCTCATCATGCAATCTATGGGTATTTTATGGGAATAAAGGATAGTATAAGGAGGCTAAGAGATCAAGGAAATAATAAAATTGGTTGAATATCCAAATGGAATAATGCTACGAGTGAGCCAAGTACACCCCTAGTTAGAAAGAGCAACATTCTATCAACCTTCACCACCCTATCCCTTACCGCTCAATAGTTTGGTTGAATAATTCAAGGCATACCTCCTCCATATCAAGCCTCATCTAGCAACTAATAAGTACAAGACAATTTTCCCCTTGGTTTAGAATATGGGACCTTAGTTCTTAGAAACAGTAGGGAAAAGTAAACAAATGGACAACAATTATAGGAAAGAGAAGAGATTTGGGTGTACATGGTTCATTACGAGGAAGAAGCATCACTATAATGCAAACAAATAATTGATTGAATAGGAATTGTTGGATACAATGATTCCTCGAGTGACATATTTAATCCACTAAAATGTGTTGAAAAAAAAAAGGCAGAAGAAGAGTAGAGCTAGGAACAACTTGAGCAAAAGAGGGACATGATGGAATCTCCAAGGAAATAGCCATGAAAAAGTGGAGAGAAATAAGTTCTTGAGCCAACCAATGCCCAAAAAGAGGAGGTTTCCCCACCTTATAATCTACGCTCTCCCTCTCCTTCTAAATTTTTTACATTTTATCTAGTGCATCTTATGAATAAGTGACCATTGTGCATGTTGCAAGTTCTTATGAATAAATAGGGAACCATAAATTATGGGATAATTTAATTTATCCCCTTGACAATGATGGCTTATTGGAGATAGTAAATGAAGAGAATAGAATAATAATTTAAAACCAAGGGACAATCACCTCAACTGACAAACTTGACACCTAGGAATAAATGAGGAAGGTACCTAGGTCTAATAATAAAACATGGAAATTTATGTTCACCACTCTATATCCTTTGGATCAAAATACCTATGGGGATATGCAACCACATGACTAGATATATATTTTTAGGTCACCTTTAAGACAACTTGAATCCCACTTGAGGATGATGTCTCAATGGCTGAATGGTGAGGCAACATAGTTTATGATAAATGCTTCAAATATGCTTCATCCAATGAAATTTATAAGAAGCATTTAGATTCCACCAGCATAAGGAATCAATTTGTGAATTATAGAGTCAAATCCTTGGAAGTGGAGAAAGATAATTTGTAGGGTATTTTGAGTTATGTTGGAAAGTGGAAACAAGAGTCAGCTGACGTATTTTATCTCCTACCATAAAAGGATGAGAGAATAGAGAAAATTGATATTTTTAAAATGCACCCTCATTTTCCAGTTACCTAATATATGTTAGAATAAAGGAAGAAATTAGATGATGAATTGATTTTTTTTTAGAAGGGAGAATGCTTCCTTACCAATACAAAACCAAGTGATAGAAACTAGAATTATTGATTTTGAGGTTGTTAAAGTAAATATAAATAATGTCATATCCAAGTTGGAAGATTCCAATGCATCAATTGATTCCCTAAAATAGGTGATCATTGGGACCCACAAAGAGAGATAACTAACCATCTCATCTAGTAATCCATCCCCGTTTGCAGAATCAATGTCAAAAACACACCAACAAATTGATCAAATGATGAGGGATGTGGTTGAATGGAAAGAAACATAAGATAAAAGTTCCATGATAGTGGTCATAGTAGAATGCTTGGATAAAAATATAAAGAAAAAAATCAATAATTAGGTCCAAAAGTTGGATGAGCTAGAGAAGAAGTGGCACATGGAAGAAAACAATTTGCGGTATTAAAAGAAGTAATAAAAGCAGGGAAGACAAAGAATGAAGAATACTTGAATAAATACACAATTGTAAAAACCTTGAAGGAAGTCAAAAACAATCCCATGATATATCTTCAATGATTTTCCATCATTTAAAGTCCAGCTCCAATTTTACCTAGATTTTGTTGCTTTGCAAAAGCAAGTCACCAAGTACCTTGATAACACACAAAAAGAGGCATGCCTTAGCAATAATATAGAAAAAGTTTAAAAATAGGTAATAAATAAACTCTCCACATAAGCCCTAAGATTACCGAGAATTAGGAATAGGACCTCTGTGTGTATGGATATAGACACATGCATACAAAAATGATATAGTTGGATGATTACTTAATAGAGGGTCATAGAAGAAAAAAACTAGTCAATGTTTTCTTAAAGAAATTCAAGTACAATGATTATTCATGGAATGATCAACTGGAATTACATCATATTGAACCATACAATATAATAGTAAAAGATTCCCTCCCTCACCTAATAGGTGTTCCTAATAAGTAAACAATCCCCACATCTAATAGTTGTTCCTAATAAGTAAACAATCCCCTCATCTATTGGAAGCTGCAGTCAATTACACCCCTACATTACCACCGAAGGCCTAAAATATGAGTTGGCTTTGGTTGGCTCCCATTCATCATCATCACCATAGTCATATGCACAGGGACTCTGCTTAGAGAACCTCTCACATAGGACGTGTGATCGTGGGATATTAAAGAATACCCTTAATTTTGAGAGATATTGACCAAAATTATTTTTGTTGAAACCCCATCCCAATACTTAAAACCTCCTCCCCACCCCTATTTATACCTCAATCCTTATAAACCACCCTACCCACCCCCACCTTAAACCCCTCATCCCCTCAATACCTGCACTATATTGGTTCAATTTGTGATAATTTTAAAACCCACAATATGAACTAACATGATAGGATATTGGCCAACAAGTGAAGCCCCCATGGTCATATCGTCCTCCGGGAATGGAACTCATTGTGAAATCCCTTAATAACTATAGAAATATGGGGGCTTAGATAATAGATCAAAAGCACAACCAAGGCTTAGATTCAGAATCTAGGAAAGTACAACTTAAAATCGACAGGCCAAAAGAAATACCTCAACCCCACCTAGGTGCTTGTATTTTCAACTCCCCACATGATGTTAACTTATACTTCCCATCTAGAAACTGACATCCATAATGGAAAGTATATCAAGTTGAGCTCTCTATGCTAGGCGCATGCTTTGATGAATCACTATTGTTAAATAAATTTCACATGTTCCTAGGAGTGAAGAAAAGGTATATGCACCCCAATATAGTTATATGCTACTTTTTAAATAGTAATCTAGTGAGAGTGAAGCTTTAGTTCAAGGCAAGTAGGAATAGTTATAGTTGGGTTAGGGTAGTATTTCTTGTAATACAATTTATTTCCTTCATTCCTTAAAGGGATTCAAGGAAAGGTATCAAATGGGAGATACTAAAGCCTGCCTCTATGGATAGATACTAAACCCCACTATTGACGAAGCCAAAGTGCAATGCTAAGAATAAGGGTTTTATAAGACTCATACATCATGGACATCATGACTAAAACTCACTCCAACATACATGGTTTCCTTCCACTGTTGTTCAGATAAGTCCCCAGCCAGGTGAAACTCATTCGATGTGTTTGATTAGTAGTAAACAATACCAACTGATATCATCATCCTGCTTCAACGAACAACATGGGCTAGGATAGCTATTATTCATTCATCATAATAGTTATAGATATCCATTCAATTGCATCATCTCCATACAAAAGAGTAGAGAGGATATTTCCCGGGCATAATAGGTGCTCTCATCGGGTCGTGGTTTCTTCCTTGACTCTTTGTAGTTCAATCCATATTTTGTTGAGTCCTGGATGAGGACGAAATGGGATTTTGGGGGTAACCATCCCCAATATGTCCTGAAATATTTGAATAAAGGAAAAACACTCTACTCGGCTCTTAGTTAAAATATCACATTACAATAAGGGAAGTTGATTATTATCCAGCTAGGTTTCTTCATGATAGAAATGTGTCTATAACTCCCTACAGTGAAACAAAAGAAGCATCCATGTTACATGTAATTTATTTATATCTAGTCGAGTTCTGAGTGCCAAATCCAATGAGGCTGCAAACCTACATTGCTTAGGTAGGGCATTGGCACTATATTGCGGAGGTTGATGGTTCGAACCATGGTTTTGCACAATTCCTATTGGTCTTGTCAGCATTCAAGTAAAAGGTCAATTTTTTTCACAAACAACTCGATTCACTAATATCTCACTGCAATAACCTAAAATTGCAAAATAATATCCTACATTGTGAGATACACTCTCATAGTTATTTATTTTCAACTATCCCCAGTATAGTGCAAAGAATCAAAACATGTATCATGATATAAAATTCAGACCTATTGGTCCTCTTACCATGGCCTTCTCTTCGCCTTGGCGTGAGGTATAACTCTGGTTATCCAATTATTAGTCCTAACTTAGCATGTTATCTAGGGAAGGTCCACCCATGCATGTTTAACCCCTTCCCCTCATAAGTTCAACGAAGGTTATAGGGCCAATGGCGATATATTAATGGGTTGTACTGCGAGAATGAGCAACAATGAACAGGAACAAATAGGGACCTCTTGGCCTTGTATACATGATTTGGAAGATGCCTCCTTATAGCTTCCATAGAGGCTTGCTTTCAAAAACGACATGGGGCCTAAACTTGAGCGAGAATAGGTACTTCTACTCTTAAGTATGCCTCTATAGCTGGCTCTCATGCTCACTCTCAATCTCAATAAGCAGGTAATGGCTCTTGAAACACATATGGAAACATGAAATGGGTCCCCAAAATGAAAAACTCTGGAAGCAAGCCCAAAAACGACGATGATGATCGACTTAGCAGGGAGAGGGTTTGCATTTATATAGTTAAACATTTCTTGGCCAAGAGTTTAAAAGGAATATAAAATATCAGTTGAGAAACTTATCTAAGAGTTTAATATAAAAAATATGGTTTTAATCTCGGATGAGAAAGCTTAATATTCTCAGCCAAAAATTTATCTAACTATGGAAGAATTCTCGAACGAGAGAATTTCAACTGTAGTTAACTTCTCCTTCAATAAATATTACAACTCTCGGCCGAAAAAATATGTTGACATTTTTATCAGCTAAGAAACTAGAAATTATAACAAAAAAAAGTGAATTGTCAAGAAATTGTTTCCCAAATTCGTGTTTTCACCCTTATATATTTTAGAATTTTGGGGTGTACTACCATCTATGCTTTTTCATTTATGGACTTGAATGAGACAAGTGTATTATCCATATTGATTCTATGGGTGTAGCCCAAAATTCATATTTAATTATTTCAAAAAAATACTTAGCTAACGTTTAGTAAGTAGACTTCATGATAGTTGAAAGAAATAAACTTCAACTTCAACTATTCGATTATTAGATACAACTATGACCTTAAATCCATTGATAAAACAATGATTAAGTTAACTTCAACTCCAATCATGACAATTACTTGAATTGCAATTGTTAATTTATTAACTTTTAAATTAACTATTAGATACTACTATTGGCTTAACTCCAACGATTCTAAAACTATTATTAGCTTAACTTCAACTCCAATCATGACTTTTACTTGAAGTGCAATTGTTAATATATTAACTTTTAAATTAACTATTAAATACTATTATTATCTTAACTGCAATGATTCTACAACTATCAGTTTAACTTCAACTATAATCATGGTTATATTGGATAAAAATTATCTTAACTCAACTTAGTCAAACTGCATTTTGCGCCTAGGGGACTAACTAATGTGCATCCGTGTAACAGTCGAACTCCTAATAAACTCCTCCATTCGGAAGTTGGGAATCTAGCTAATATACAGTTGGCATGAAATGTTTAGGTTTTCCATATAGATATTAATTATGTTTTTGAGTATTTTTAAAGGAGTTCATGGGATAGATTGATAATTTTTTAAATCATTCAACCTTATAGCTCACTCAAGCAGAAGGGAATACTAGCGGGGTTGCGTCGTGAAAAACTAGTCGAGTGTAGAGCAAGAATTTTTCCATGTGGAATCGAAACTAAACTCGTCCATCTATATGCATGTTACAGGATTTAACTTTAAGATATAAAATGGAATACTAATTTAATTTGTTTTCTTTTATATTGAATTTAATGTAAACAAATTCTTTATGGTTGTAGATCCATAGAAATATGGGTTTATATTTTATTGTATATCTCTTAGCCACTCTAATGCAATTTAAATCAATCAATTAAGATCTTGAATTCCTCAATTCATGAACCTTACTTTGCATTTAATCTTCAAGGATTAATGATTGCAAATATTTAGATATTCAAGCCAATAAGAAGTTTTGAATGCAATAAAATGATCTGCACATATTTTTATTTATCTATTAACTTCATTCAAAAACTGATCATCAAGTTCACCGCCCTTGGTACTCTATTCTATTTTTTATTATTATTTAAACCTCTCATTCCTACTTTTAATTAGTCAACCATGGCACATGGAAATGCCGAACACTCTATTTGCTTCACATCTTCCTCCAATGGTATGTGTGCTTCCTATAAATAAGAGTGTAGTATAAACAATCAAAGTCTAGTCCTGTTTTTTATCTTTTCTCACTTTTTTTTTTTAAAGAATGACAATGTTGAATTTATTTCTACATTAAAAAAAAAAATTGAACTTAAAAAATAAAATTTAGAAATAAAAAAAAAATCAAGAAAACCTATAGATTCATTTTCTTGAAATGTTCTTCTTTGAACATTTGCAATCTCTGACATATTAGACTTCTAAATATGCAAATGATATTGAAGGCCAAAAAAATAAGGTAATTCTCTCTCTGCATAGGTTGTTAATATTTATAATCCTCCATTGTCTGAACTAGTCTATTAGATTATATTGTCCTAATTTAGGAGTCATTAATTAATATTGGGTCCACTAGTACCATTTGGGTCCACTTGTGCTAATGGGGCCACTATTACCAGTCACTAGAATGTGGGGAAAAAATATATAGGTTAACTATAACTGAGTGCACCTTTATGCATTAGTTTATGTGCCTCTAAGACCAATCCCTACAATTTAGGAGCCACTGGGAGTGCTAACACCAACCTCCTTCAGTTCTTAGTAGTTGGTAACTAGTTAAGCTAAGATATGATTCAGTTACATTCAATTAGATATCCTCCAATTGCGTTAGCACCAGTATTGCATGGTTTCATGTGGGTAGGCTCATATTCTCACCTACTTCTCACCTACCACATCAGTTTAACTGGTAACTAATTATAACTAACCGAGAGACTCATTAGACATTTGGAGTCAGTTTAGTGAGATCTGATAGTGATTTAGACACTTCTAGTTAGCCATGCAGTCATATTGAGCTGGTAGATTCAAATCATATCCACATGATTCAAATTATCCTTTATGTAACAATGTTGTATACTGCTGGCATTAAATAATTTTATGTTGTAATTATACTGAAAAATACTTATTTATTTTCAGTGAAATTTGTCTTGTTCAATGTGTATTATTCATTCCATTACGCTGCATAATAATTCAACAATTCAATTGAACTCATTACTTGAATATCAATGACACAATAATTTAACATGGTATTAGAGCCTACTGAGGAAAGAAACAAGTCTTTCCATTCTCCATTGTACACCAGAAGCAGTTGGGTTTCCACATAAGTCCCACAAAGTGTGCATTACAAACTATGGATTCGTTCAGAGAAGTCTCTATGGGAATGATAGACCCTGAGAAAATGTACATATCAAGATGGAATGCTTGATTCTGACATGGTGTGAATTTTTTATTATTTTGCAATGATTTCGTATAGGTTCAATGTAGATCAGTTGAAGAATTATCTAATCATAAAGAAGAATTGATGGATACTCCTACTTTATTACCCCGGATCCTAACACCGTTTAACTATGTTGATTAGAGGGCAGATATCCAGGTTTGCTTGGCCTATAAAAGATGACTATGAGTAGAGAGACATAACCTCATTATCCTAATAAGATAAACAAGTTCTTGAATCGGTTGGATGAATCCTTTCGCTTCCTTTGTGCTCACATCTCCAAGGATCTCCTCTTTCACCTTGAGGGATTGAAGACTCCTAAAGAAGCTTAGGAGAAGCTCGAATTATTGTTTGAAAAACCAGATGAGATTTTGAGACACATATTGGAGAGTGAGATAATATCATTGCAGCGCAACAATTTCAAGAATATCCAACAGTCTTTTCACAAAATTGAATTCTTTAACACTACAACATAAGTAATGCAGAATAGGGAGGAAGGATGACCATCTAGTGCTCTCTGTGCTCAACAAAGTTGGTTTTGAGTATTTTGTCTTTGTCTCTACCTTACTCAGTCAAAATATTACTTGGTTGATTCTAGACCATCCAACCACATGGTTGCTTCCAAGGAATCATTATCCACTCTCACTCTATTAGGACCTAGAATTCACATGGGAGATGACTCCCAAATTCCAGTAGTAGGAGTAGGTTCAGTTAAAATCCAGCATGTTGAGTTCAAAAATATTCTCTATGTGCCATCCCTTACAACTAATGTTTCTTCGGTATATCAAATGACCCATACACGCTCTCCCAAGAGTGTTACATTCGACTCCGACTCAGTTTAAATGACGGAAAAAGCTACTAGAAAGATCATAGTGAAAGGTATTGTCAATAATACCACTAAGGCTTATGAGTTCTCACATTTGTTTACTGCATCACCTCCTACAACTCTGTTGAATCATGCTAACAAAACTAGAAAGATATGGCATAAGAAATTTGGGCATATCAATTTCAAATATATCCACCAACTCCACAATAATAAAATGGTTGAAGGATTTCCTCTCATCCAAACTTCCAGTGGAATATGTCATGGTTTCTTGGTAGGTAAGCATAGAGAGAAGATGTATGAAGTTGGGAAGGCACTTAGAGCTACCTATATATTTGATTTGATTCACAGTGATATGTCAGGACCAATTCCTACAACATCAATTAATGGTTACAGGTATTTCCTTACTTTTATTGATGATTGTTCTAGGTTATGCTCGATATATTCCATAAAATAGAAATCAAAAGTATTTGTAATTTTTAAATTTTTTAAAGGTATGATTGAGAATAGTTTTAGGAAAAATATCAATCCCATAAGATCATATAATGGAGGATAATACATTAAAAGATTCTTCTAGCAGTATTATGAATCAGAGGGGATTCGACTGGAAAACTCAGTTCCATACACACCATGGAAAAATGGTGTGGTTGACAGGAAAAATAAATCATTGAAGGAGATGGAAACTTGTCTTCTCCAAGCCAAAAATATTTCTCCTTCACTTTGGGCAAAATCTGTAAATTGTGCTTCATACTTACAGAATAGAGTGCCTCATAAATTATTGGTTGGGGCCACTCCATGGGCATAAGCCCAATGTCTCTCACTTAAGATTTTTTGGTTCCAAATCTTGGGCCAGAATATCCATTGATAAGAAAAGCCCTTCCAAACCCAAAGTAGCAAATACATACTATTGGGATATGTAGAGGATGCAAAAGAATACAAGTTGATGGAGGTGCAACTAGGAAATGCTTCATTGAGTGCAGTGTTCATTTTGAAGAAGATCAATTGTTTGATCCACCACCATTTAAATCACAAGAAGGTATAACCACTCTTCCACTACCTTTTGATGATGATGATTTGTCACATGTTTCAATTCCATATGGATAGGAACAAGATCATCATGATATTGGTATTGAGGTTGAACCTCATGACATTCTAGATCCATATCTATAAACCATCCCAAACCAAATTATTAAGCCTAGATGGGCCCAAATCTCATTGTTGCAACTGGGGACGGTGCTAGTAATCGAGAAGAATGAAGGAGAACAAGGTCCCAGTAACAAAATGAGCATGTTGCTCTCACTCTCACAGATTCACTCCCTATAGAGTGGTGCAAAAAGGTTCTAGGAAAGTGCTATCTAATGATAGCGAAGGATCACTCGTTTGGCCCACAGAAGAATCAATTTGATCATTCCTTTCCTCTTCTAGCAAGAAGAAACACATCCTACATCCATCAGTTTAGAACGAAATTGACAGGTTCACATGTACAGCTTTAGGATGCTGCTGCAAAGAACTACAAATTCCAACAGAGTTTTTTGCAAGTTATTTCCCAAAGATGAAGTTTTTTTCTCATAAAAATAGCTTGTATTTTCCTGTTTTTGCTTATTTTGAGGGGGGTTTTCCCCTATTCCACTCCTCGTCTTGCTCTCCAATAGTATACCTCCCTACATTCTCTTTATCACAATATTCACTATTACAACTACTTAATTTGTGGTAGGTAAATGGATAATCAAGTACATATTACTATTTTCATTTTTTAAGGGAAAAAAACCATAACTCTTATTCAGAAAATAAAGTTACAGATTATTGTTTTCATTTTTTTAAGGAAAAAAAAACCATAACTCTTTTTTAGAAAACAAAGTTACAGATTCAATAGGTACGAGCGTTGATAAAAAAACATATCTCCATATAGATTCTTTTTCCAATTATATAACTAACTTCAAGTGTTTTAACAAAATAAAAAAATATGTCTTTTGTGGAGACCTTCGACACAAAAAAATGTTTTAACATACAAATTGATCTCAATATTTATATTGACCATCAATTAAAATTGTACATCTTCAAACACACGCATAGTTAAAATGGGAATCTAGGCATAGATGACTAAATGAAATGGAACGCATCTATATTCAAGGTATTTGTATTTACAAAGTGGCGATGTGTTATTTAATTGGATTTTTTTTCCATGAAAAAAATTTGTAAAAGCTTTATTTACATTATTTAGATGAATAGAAAATGTCCATTCTCACAATATTTACAAATAATTCTCAGATAAACCAAAAATTTTACAAAAGATCATTGTATTTAAAAACACATATAGATCCTTTAATCAGACAGAGATGTGTTCTTCATTAACACAGAAGTACAATATTACAAAAACCAAAAAGGATTATATGTTCATAATAATGATCATAAGTTGATATATAAATAGCAACATCATCATCAAAAAAACTGATATTGTCTAGTAGTCTTAAAGAAACTTGAAAAAGACATCATCATCATACTAAAATATATAACTGAAATAGTCTAAAAAAATATCGATAGAAGTCTCAAAAACCATTAGCACAACTCCTCAAAATATTTATCCATATTCAATCCCATTTAGAAAATATGATATGTGTCAATAAATTCATCAGCTTGATACTCTTTGATATGCTGGTATCCTTCCAAAACCCTTGCTCCATATTTTGCTAAGATGTATGCATGTAAATTTATTTCTTGATAGATGTGCTTAAACATCACATTCTCGAACATGTTTGAAAATCTATTTACTTCAAGGAGAACCTGGGATAACTCTAAATTTCTCAATCTATACTTACCAAAGGCCCAATTGATGAATAATTGAGAGTCACCAAAAATATGGAATTTAGATATAAGGTTATTCCTAGCCAAAGTGAGAAGAAGCTTTAATGCACATACTTCAGCAGATTTGTTATTGCTAGTCCCTAAACCATCTTTAAAAGTAAAATAATGAACATCAAAAGAATAAAGCACACCTCCTGCTCCATAGACTTTTGGTTCCCCTACTGCCAATCCATCAAAATAACCCCAAGGCTATTGTTTGTCTATAAATTCTAGAAACACCGATCTGATTTTCACAGCAGATTTGTCTGATGGAAAAGAAATCAATATTTTGAGGCAGAAAGAGGATATCTGAGATGGCCTCCAGTTGAAGTCTTCAAAGCAACACCGATTCCTAGATTTCGAAAAGAACCACATAACAATAATAGGTAAAGATCTGATATGCTTAACCTCCATATTAGGACACCAATTCTTCATGAAATCACACACGGATTGCCCACTCCACATATTAATAATTTTTAACTTATCTTCAATATCTAACTATACACTCTTAGTAAAAGGGAAATCCACACCTAAATGAAAATTAGTTTCAACATCCAACTTGCACATGTAACATCTACCTGGTCCTTCCTTACCTTTCCTAATAATGACATCCCATGTAAGAGCCTTATCTAAAAATAAGAACTAGCAAAATATTTTTGACTTCACGGGGCACTTAAGCTTCCATAATATTTTCCACCACCAAGATTATTCCACATTCTTGTCCATCAATGAATGCAAGTATCCATATTTTGAAGTATATTTTCTAGATTTAGTCATATTCCATACAAGTATATCAGTTTAATTTGTTAATCTCACATGATTGGATTTTAGAATGTTTATATAACCATTCCAGCAATTAACATCCTTGATGTCTAATAAACCAAGATTATCTACAGACAACCAGCCCTGTTCCATCAAAAATGTCAAATCAGATCCTCCAATATATTTAAGAAAAATTATACCAACTGAATGTAATTTACCAATCAACAAGTTTGGTAACATGTGTCTCCATTTGTATCCCACCCATGGATGCACACCAAGTTGAACATCAACACCATTCCCCACCTTCCAGACAAAATGATTACCAAGAATATCAAAATACCATAAAACAACTTTCCAACAAATGGAAATATTCTTTTTATGTTTGACCGAAACTCTGATCCAATCCAATAAAGAAATTGGATGAACATATTTCTAAAACGTTATCTTTACCCAGAATCCCAACCTCGAAATAAGGTTCCATACACTCTTGGCAGCAAGAGCTTTTGCAAATACAACAGGTAATTTCAACCCCCATCCCGCCAGAAGTTTTGGACATGCCAAATTCTTCAGAGAAGTCTAGGGTATTCCATATGACTCCTTATTTCCAGACCATAAGAATTTGAAGCACATCTTCCTAATCTTCTCAATGATACCCATAGATATCAAAAAATTCATCCAATATACCGGGATTTCCTCAAGAACATATTTGACGAAAATAAGTGTACCTCCCTTAGATAACTAACGAAAACTCTAGTTCTTTATCCTTTTCTCCACTTGAGCAATCAACTGGTCCCATTCCTTCAAAAGGTATCTGCATGATTTGAGATGAAAACCAAGGTACTTCGTACCATCTTCAAGTTTTACAACAGAAAAAAAAAAAAGAAAAAATATTCTATAAAGTAATGAGCTCATACTCATCCATGCCAGAAAAATACAAAGCAGATTTATCCTCATTGATCTGCATACCAGATGCCTTACAGAAATCCATTAATATCTAATATAATGATGATAAAGATTGTTCAGAGCCATCAGTAACGATGACAATGTCATCCACAAAATGAACATGATTTAAGGGAATATCATTTACAAATGAAATAGCATGATAAACCTCACAATCTTTGGCATAAAGGAGTTCCCTGCTCAAACCTTCAACAATAATAAGAAAAATAAAAGGGGGAAAAGGATAGCCCTGTCTTAACCCCTTACCAAGATTGAAGAAAGTAGTTGATGCAATATTAATAAATAAGGAAAAAGATACAGATGATAGACTACTCATCACCCAATAAATAAAAGACCCAGGAAACCCCATTTTAGAAAGAACTACCCGCGGATATATCCAACTAACATGGTCATATGCTTTGAACAAGTCTGTTTTTAAAACCACCAACTTTAAACGCTTGCAATGAATGGAGTGCATACCTTCCTGTAAAACTCCCACAACATCATGTATCTGTCTCCCAAGCAGAAACCCAAACTGTTCACAGGAAATATAATGACCCAAAACCTTTCTAATACGAGTAGAGATGATCTTTCCAATTATATTATAGCTGAAATTGCACAAAGATATTGGTCTGAAATATTCAAAGGATTTAGAATTATCAGACTTAGGGATCAGGGCAATAAAAGTAGAGTTAAATACTACAGGGATTTTACAACTTTTATGATAATGTTCAATAACCCGTAATAAATCTAGACCCATAACATCAAAAAGTTCCCTATAAACCCCAACAAGAAGACCATTCGGACCCAGACTCTTATCATTTTTAATCAAGGAAAGAATTGATTGGATTTCTTTCAAGGTAACATGAGTCATTAGATATTCATTTTCCATCTCATAATAGACGTGGGAAAAAACCCAGCACTTTGCACAATTTCAGGAAGATAGAGATTCTTTTCTTCCTGGAATAGTGACTCAAAATGATGCACCCCTACCCCAACAATAGCATAAAATCCCTCAACCATGTTTCCATCACCATATGCAATATTCCATATATCATTTATAATTTCCCTGTAATTGGCATACTTATGAAAGAAAGGCGTATTGTCATCCCCACATAATAGCCATAAAGCTCTACTTTTCTGCCTAATCTCCTATTCACGGTCATATAAGATCTTTCTCTTACGAGTTTCCAGCTCAACCAAATAGGACTTATTTTTCTAAGATGAAAACCCAAAGCCCAACTTGTTAAAGGATTCGATCAATAAGGATTCAATTGCCACTAAGTCCTTATTCTCCACAACACTTTTCTTAACCGACCAAGCAATAGAAACATCTTTAATTTTCTTAAGGTTTGATGCAAAATGAGAGGCAGGAGATACCTATGGATTATCAACATAAACAATCCAAGAGGCCTTTAATAAGGATACAGAATCCTCATTCTTCAATCAATTAGCAATAAACTTGAAAGGGTAAGGAGGTCTAACATCCTTTTTTAAAAGATGAAAAAAGACCGTTTGATGATATGAGATCCCACCACTACCAACCCATTGCCTGAGATGAAGATCACAACCCATAAAATTAGAAGATAAAAGGATCCTACCTAATCTCTTGCATATATTCTCACTCCCAACTCTGTGATTAGACCAAGTAGGGAGTAAGACAATCGAGACTATATTAACAAGTCCAGCTACCTCCATCTGTCTGGTGAAAAAATATGATAACTGATCCACCCTAGCCTTTCTTCCCCAAATCTCAGAAAAACCTACAAAAAAGTTTAAATCCCCTCCTAGGATCAGATTAGAACTCTTAAGGCAATCCATTTTAAAAAGATTGATCCAGAAAACTTCTCTATCCATATATGAACCATACAGGTTAATACATGTTATTTAATTGGATATATGAGTCTCTATCACTTTTAGAACTACTCTTGTTTAAAGGATTTATAGTTCAAACAAAAATCACACGTGGAAGATTTAATGTTACATTGGTTAAGAGTCAACAAAAAATAGAGATAATAATATTGTAATGGTTAACCGAGGTTAAAAGATAGAGATAGCATCTAGTTGGATAAATATAGCATTATTACTTCAAAACCAAGTTATTTCTTATAAAAATAGACNTATATATATATATATATATATATCAAAACACTCATAATAATTACACAGTAAATGAGTGTAAATACAATCCAAGAGGATTAAAGGATACAAAATCCTCATTCTTCAACCAATTAGCAATAAACTTGAAAGGGTAAGGAGGTCTAACATCCTTGTTTAAAAGATGAAAAAAGACCGTTTGATGATCTGAGATCCCACCACTACCAACCCATTGCCTCAGATGAAGATCACAACCCATAAAATTAGAAGATAAAAGGATCCTACCTAATCTCTTGCATATATTCTCACTCCCAACTCTGTGATTAGACCAAGTAGGGAGTAAGACAGTCGAGACTATATCAACAAGTCCAGCTACCTCCATCTGTCTAGTGAAAACATATGATAATTGATCCACCCTGGCCTTTCTTCCCCAAATCTCAGAAAAACCTAGAGAAAAGTTTAAATCCCCTCCTAGGATGAGATTAGAACTCTTAAGGAAATCCATTTTAAAAAGATTGATCCAAAAAACTTCTCTATCCATATATGAACCATACAGGTTAATACATGTTATTTAATTGGATATATCAGTCTCTATCACTTTTAGAATGACTCTTGTTTAAAGGATTTATAGTTCAAACAAAAATCACACCTGGAAGATTTAATGTTACATTGGTTAAGAGTCAACAAAAAGTAGAGATAATAATATTATAATGGTTAAGCGAGGTTAAAAGATATAGATAGCATCTGCTTGCATAAATATAGCAGTATTACTTCAAAACCAAGTT
>LPNX011190716.1:293764-313342 GCA_001517045.1 Pseudotsuga menziesii | reverse complement strand
ATATATATATATATATATATCAAAACACTCATAATAATTACACAGTAAACGAGTGTAAATACAATTTTAATTGTTACCTTAGCAATGCTAGTTTTTCATATTAAACTTGAGAAGTTATGAATATATTCATATAATTAATTTAACCGAGTCTAAATGCTAATGTGTGTAGTTGAACATCAACTTTTATTTCTTCGATGCTTGAATTGAAATATTTATAAAAATAAAAATAAAAAATATGTTATCAAACTATTTGTCTTTCTGCGTCCAATAAGGAAAAATACTTTTATTAATCATAGTTTTAATAAATCATTAATATATAATGGTTTATCATGTTAAATATATATCATTAGGCAAATAAGCCTATATATATTAGAATTTTGGGGTGGATTGTCATCTATGATTTTTCATGTATAGACAACAATGAGACAAGGGCATCGGACAAAATTTATAATTAATAATTTCAAAAAAAAAAAAAAAAGCTTAGTTAACATCTATTAAGTACAATTTGTGATAGTTGGAAAAATTAAACTTCAACTTCAACTATTTGATTATTAGATACAACTATTCAATTAATAGATACAACTATGAGCTTAACTCTATTGTTGATAGAACTCTTAGCTTAATGCCAACTCCAATCTTGACTTTTTCTTGAACTGCAATTGCCGATATATTAACTTTTATATACAACTATTAGTTGGAAAAATTAAACTTTGATTATTAGATACACCTATTCAATTAATAGATACAACTACAATCTTAACTCCATGGATGATACAACTATTAGCTTAACTTCAACTCAAATCATGACTTTTGTTGGTTGTGGAGCGTGATCTTTTAGATTCATAGATGTTATTGTTTAGTTGTGTGTGTACCCAAATTTTACTATACACTCATCCCAGCTAGGGGGTGCTCGGGGGGTCCATCACCCCCAAATGGAGGGGGTTCAAGGGCAAAGCCACCGAAATAAATTTTTGGGATGTTTGTTGGCCAATAGTTTGTGGACCCATGGTATTGGATGACCCATAGTATTTTCACATGGTAATTCTGTTATAAAAAGAAAACATTGTAATACTACTGTGTATTGTATTGTAGCATTGTAAGACAATCTTTGTGATTGTGTGAGAGAGACGATGAGCAACTGAAAAGGAAGTACAACAGGGTTGTTGCAGGTTGTATCCAATCATTTTGATGGATGGTATAATACTAAAGGACTAATAATTTCTGTGTGGACATAATCCATCTTTGGTGAACCACATTATGTGTGTGTCTCTCATGTAATGCGTTTAATATTTGCATCTTGTTTAATTGTTTAATTATTATTGCTCTGCAATCCTAATTTTTTAACAATTGGTATCAGAGCTAAAAAGTCTATTTGGCTGGTAAACTCGTAGGAAAGAAGGGTTACTAGTTCGAGTGGGAACAATAACAAAAGAATGAAATTTTAGGGTCGAGAAATTTAGCGGCCAAAACTACGAGTTATGGAATATGTAAATGGAGAACTATGTGTACTAGAAGGATCTATACCTACCGTTGGGCAGAAAAACAAATCAGTGAGCAACTATGAAGGATGAAGAATGGGAGGTTCTTGACATAGAGGAACTGGAAATAATATGGTTGTGCATGGTTTCATCGGTGGCTTTCAATATATCAAAAGAAAAGGCAACATGGAGTGTGATGAGCACTTTGGATAATCTCTATGAAAAACCCTCGCCTTCCAACAAGGTATTTTTAATGAAGCGTTTATTTAATATAAAGATGTGAGAAGGTGGATATGTTATTGACCATTTAAATGAATTTAATATGCTTACTAGTCTATTAAGTTCTATAAAAGTGAACTTTGATGATGAGGTTAGGGCTCTTTTAATCTTGTGCTCATTGCCAAAAAGCTGGCACAACTTGGTCATGGATGTAAGTAACTCCATCCCTAGTTCTAACACTTAAATTTGACGATGTTGTTGGTATTATTCTTAGTAGGAAATGTGAATAAAAAGTAGAGGTGAGACATCGGGTAATGCATTGACCATGGAGAGTAGGGGAAGACAATTTAGGAGAGAGGAAGGAGCCTATGTAATCGCAACAAGTCTAGAAAGAGAAGATCCAAGTCCATATTTGGAAAGATAGATTGTTGGAAATTTGGTAAGAGAGGACATATGAAGAAAGACTGCAGATCTCCAAAGAAGAAAGGAGACAGGAATCATGAGACTAGTCATGAAGCAAATGTAGCAGGTGATGTGTTACAAGATACTTTGATTCTTGCATTAGATAATACTAGTGATTACTAGGTAGTAGATTCACGGGCTTCATGACATGCTACAACCTATAGGAAATTCTTTCATGATTATGTTCCAGGTGATTTTGGACATGTTTTTATTGGGGGGTAATGAACCATGTAAAATTGTTGGAATGGGTAAGGTACGGATTAAGTTAAATAATGGAAATGAATGTCTGCTAAAAGATGTAAGGAATATTCTTGTTGTGAATATAAATATGATCTCAAGAGGGCAGCTGGGAAATAGCGGTTATTTGTCTACATTTGGAAAAACATGGTGGGAGATCACTAAAGGAGCATTGGTAATATAAAAATGAGATAGGATAGGTATGTTGTATTTATGTCCTCATAATATTGATTATTCTATCTCTGTAGCTTCCACATAAATACGTGCAATGTTGTGGTATCATAAGATTGGACACATGAGTGAAAAGCGGATGCAAATTCTCCACTCAAGGAAATTACTTCTAGATATGAAGTACTTATGTGAGAACTGTGTTTATGTAAAACAAAAGGGATTTAGATTTCCCACGGATGGGAAACAAAAAAGAGTGAAAAGATAAAGCTAGTGCAAACAGATGTATGGGGACCGACTCAAGTACAATATCTTGGTAGCTCTCGTTATTATATTACTTTTATTAATGATGCAACTAGAAAAACTTAGGTTTATTGGATTAGATAGAAATATGATGTGTTTTCCACTTTTGAGAAGTGGAAATATTTTGGTGAGAATGAGACAAGAAAAAAGTTGAAATGTCTTAGATCTAATAATGGAGGTAAATATTACACCAAGAATTTTGACAGTTATTGTTCATACAATGGGATTCGCATAGAGAAGACACTCCCTAGAACACCACAAGAAAATGGTGTGTGAGAAAGGATGAGCAAAATGATCATGGAGTATGCAAGTTGTATCTAATTGCATGCACGGTTGCCCTTATAATTTTGGGTTGATGTTGTAGATATTGTTGTTTATTTAATAAACAGAGGGCCTTCAAGCGCTTTGGATGGTGGGATCCTAGAGGAGGCATGGACAGAAAAAAATGTATACTACTCATCTCTGAGAACTTTTGGTTGTGAAGCATTTGTCCATAATGATAAAGAAAATAGAACAAAGCTTGAGGCTAAATATAAGAAATGTACATTTATTGGATACAGGGTTAATGATTTTGGTTATTGCTTATGGGATTATGAAAATCACAAAATAATTAGGAGTATATATGTAGTATTTAATGAAAAAGTTATGTACAAAGATTAGTTGCAAGGAAAGACTAAGGAAAAGGAAAACAGTGAGTACAGAGAGCTTAATGAAATCAAAGAAAACGAAGTTCCAAAGGCACCCGAATATTAAGAGCAGTAGCAGGTACCTTAGACTCCTGCAAATGTAAAAATATCTACCAGGTTAAATAGACATGATGAACAAAGAAGATGGAGGCAATGAGCGATACAAGGATAGACTTGTTATAAAGGGGTTTGCACAAAATAAATGTATAGACTTTGATGAAATCTTTTCTCCCATTGTTAAAATGAATTTAATTAGGACTATTTTAAGTTTAGTGGAAGTAGAATATTTTAATCTTGAACAGTTAGATGTAAAAACAACATTTCTCCATGGGGATTAAGAGGAACATATTTATATGTAGCAACCAAGGGGGTATGCCGTCAAAGGGAAGGACAATTTGGTTTTCATGTTGAAGAAGAGTTTGTATGGCCTGAAACAAGCTCCAAGGAAGTGGTATTTAAAATTTGATTAAGTTTTTTTCGAACAAGGTTATAGTAGATGTCATTTTGACCATTGTGTTTATTTCAAGAGGCTAGATAATGGAAGATATATTATATTTTTATTGTATGTAGATGGCATGCTTGTTGCATAGTCTAACATGCAGGACATAAATGTGCTAGCAAATAAACTAGATTGAAATCATTTGCAATGAAGGAAAATTTAGGTACTGCAAAGCAAATCCTTGGTATGAGAATAGCAAGAGTTGGGAAAAATCACAAATTGACAGTGTCTCAAGGTGAGTACATAAAAAAGGTGTTCGAGAGGCTTAAAATGTAGAATGTAAAACCAGTTAGTACACCTTTGGCCAGTCATTTCAAACTAAGTAAGGAGATGTGTCCCACGACACACTAAGAGATAGAATACATGTCCAAGGTTTTGTATTCATAAGCAATTGGCAACTTGATGTATGTCATGGTGTGCACAAGACCAGATATTGCACACGTAGTGGGAGTTGTGAGTAGGTATATGAACAATCAAGTTAAAGAGAATTGGAAGGTAGTACAATGGATTCTCGGGTAGTTGAGAGGTACCACTTCTCATGCATTATGTTTTGGAGGTTTAGACATTCTTCTACAAGGATATGTTAATGCAGATATGGCTCGTGATAAAGACAGAAGGATGAGTGTCACATGGTATGTATTTATTGTAGGCGGCACAATAGTAAGTTGGATTTAGAAAATGCAAATGGTTGCTGCACTTTCAACAAAAAAACCAAAGTATGTTTATGCTACAGAGGCTAGTAAAGAGATGATTTGGTTGCGGAGGATCATGGAGGAGTTGGGTGAGAAGCAAGAGAATAGTAGGTTGTACAATGACAACGAGAGTGCCATTCATATTGCAAATAACTCAGACTTTCATTTGAAGAATACAAATATACAACTCAAGTACCATTTCATAAGATCTATTCTAGAAGATGAACTATTAAAGTTGGAAAAGATACATACTAGCCAGAATCTTGCAGACAAGTTGAAAAAGGTAGTAACGAGAGAGAAACCGAGTTCTTTCTTAGTTTAAATTGGCCTTCAAGAATGAAGTTGAAGAAGAGAAATTTTCCAAGTCCAAGGTTCAAAGAAGAGTCCATCAAGTGAAACAACGGTGGAGTTGTTGTGATCAGTCTCCAAGTGGGATATTGTTGGTTGTGGAGCTTGATCTTCCACATTCAAATATGTTATTGTTAAGCTATGTTTGTACCCTAGTTTGACTATACACTCATCTCAGCTTGGGGGTGTGGGGGCCAACAACCCCCCCCCCCCCCCCCCCCCCCCCACAAAAAAAAAAATGGGATGTTTGTTGGCCAATTGGGTGACCCATAGTATTTCCCTATGGTAATTCCCTTATAAAAGTAAAACATTGCACTAATAGGGTTGTGTATTTTACTGTAGCATTGCTTGCACTAATAGGGCTGTGTATTTTACTGTAGCATTGCAAGATAATATTTGTGATTGTGTGAGAGAGTAGAGAGGAAGTGCAACACGACATCATGTTGGTGGAGGTTGTATCCCTTCATTTTATTGAATGGTATAATACTAAAGGGCTAGCAATTTATGTGTGGACTTAGCCCATATTGGTTGAACCACATTATATCTATGTGTCTCTTGTAATGTGATTAATATTTGCATCTTGTTTGATTGTTTAATTATTATTGTTCAACGATCCTTTTTTCTAACAACTTTTACTTTAACTCCTTTCTCATATACTAAATTTTTAATTAACTATTAGATACAACTATAGCTTAACTGCAATTATTCTACAACCATTAGCTTAACTCCAATGATTCTACAACTATTAGCTTAACTTCAACTCTAATGGATTAAGGTTTACTCAAAGTACATTTGACATCTAAGAGTCTAGTTAATGTGTTGTCATGTAACAATAGAACCATGTGGAACTTGAGCATAAATGCTAGTTATATAACCAATATGGGTTTATACTACCATGGTTAAGTTCATAGTTATTAAGCTTGAATTTGGAATTGGAATTCAATAGAATAAACTGGAAAACAATTGACCAAAACTAATAGAAATTGATAACTATTTGAAAAATACACATCTTTCAGATTAAAAAAAAGAAAGAGGGCGAGAATTTCACAGCACTCTCATAATTCTCTTTGCTGACTTTCAGATCTTGAAAGTATCTGAAGAAGCAATTGCAGATGCAGTTAAAACAGGTGCATCATAAATCAGTGTAGCCAAACAATCACCCATGTCAAAAGCGACAGAGGCATAGGAGTTCAAGGTCCAACAGCACAAGACTTAAGCTTATTTACCAGTGCCCGTATGCACGGAAGGAAACCATTAATCAGTTTCACTTTATCAATGACTAGGTTCACCTCCTATAACCTAGTATGAACGAGTCGAATCCGGCCAAATTTGATGATTCTTGTTAAGCTTTCTCGTATTATTTATATTTATAATACATTATTTGAACCAGAGTCTGACAAGTTTGTCAAGGGTTTTCACACACCTCATCTTGACCAGAGCGAATTAAAAAAACTTGGGATTCTTAATGCAATAACCTTTTTCTTAAATACTGAAGGAAAATACATAAATATATAAAATTACACTTTTTCAAAGGATACCAAGCAATTTAAAATCACACTTAATCCAGCACTCACAATCCATGGCATATTTTGCTTTAGTCTTTTCCACTCCAATGTCCTTATAATAACGCTGCATACATCAACAAGCAGATTTTATGATTTTATAGTTTGATTAGTTGGCAACATAGATTGAATATTCTGAACAACTCTACCCTTCAAGTTTAAGACATGAATTAGTGCTTCAACATATTTGAGGTTGTTCTCCATTTTAACTCTCAATAGAGGCTGAATATTATGAACATTACAACCATTCAAATCTATGACATGAATTTAAAAAAAATAGACACGATAGCATTACCTTCCGATATAGGTTGCATCACCAATGAGCCCTAACATGAACATCAATGGACTTAAACCCTGAGATCAAAGAAATAAAACTATGTATTTCAATTTTTAACTGTAACAGTATCCTACTCAAAGTGATCGTTAATATTGATGATCCTTATTTCAACATGTAAAGCATGTCAGAGATGCAAAAGTACCTCAACGGCTCTGCGCTTTACCTGTGACAATATTTTATCGTTGATGGGATGGCATAGTTAGTTCTAATTGAAATTTCATAGGCAAAAATTCAAGCGAAAACTGAGTGATCCTGAAACTACTTATTTGAAACATTCGATATGTTACTTGGCGCCTGGAGCATATATGGCAGATCCAAGTTTAGTTTCAATATGTTTAACATCTGCGATCGGGATTTTAAGGTCTTACATTTAGGCGAATTTGTGAAAGCTGTCCACCCGCATAGATAGCAGCCATGAGCCATCCCAACAATATTCCTACTGGACTGGTGGACTGTTTCGGTGTACTTCCCCGCACTGCATCCTGATTAATGTAAACAATATCAACCAATAATTAAAAACTAAAAAACCATTAATACTGCAATTTTATTGTTCTAACCGCCAGTAACATTTAACATTACTCATTTTGAATTCTTCTAAATACTGAAATAAATTTCATGCATCGATAATACAGAACGTTGTGATCCCCCAGATTAAAGCTACCTCCAAAATTTTCCTCCCTGTTAGTACAACTGATGACCTTTGTACTTCAGCTGAATCAAAGGATTGAACATGTAAGTAATTAAGCCCACCAACAAATAATAATGTTGCAGCTGCCTGGAGACAAAAAGAGAAATCCCAAAATTCAATAATCCAGTAAAAGCACAAGAAAATTCAATCTCATTACAGTAGAATTCAGGTATTGCTAAATGTGTTAATGGTAGATGAAACCCACACTTCGTAATCTGGTGCTTGAATTCGTAGGAGATGAAGAAACAAGATTGGCGGGCTCGTGGTGTACTAATGACGGTTTATATTTATACCTGGGACAACTTCGAGAACCTTCACGGGATGATGCGGTCGGGTCTGAGCCTCGCGTAGAGTGAAGCGTAGGATTATCACTGCTTCCAAGTAATCTTGCATACCACAAAAACCCAATATCTTATGAAGTATCTTAAACCATTATTAAGCTCTACTCGAAATGGAAAACAAAAGAACAAAAGCAGTGGATGCATTGCAGGGGAGAAATAGAACTATAGAAAAAGCTAGATAGTAACCCTATTTCAGGTGTAAACTTCCATTTCTGTTTGTAATAGAGAGTACCTTGTATTCCTTTTGAATTAGAGTGTCTAACCAACTTCTGTTTTCTCTTTTGAGTAACCCTTGGCTCATAAAACCTAACTTCTTGAAGCAACAAGATAAATAGTAGTGGTACCAAAATTGGAAAATTTTAAAACAAAAATAAGCCTGGATTACTTTTGAGGTTTATTTATTAATATTCTTTTTAGATATCAAATTATGAGGTTTATTACAGCATGAGCTGGCCTAATGGTTAAGAGTATGTGTTGCCTCTTAGGAGGTCACGGGTTCAAATCCAGAGGGGGGTAGTGTATGTACACCTCTGTAGACTTTAGCAGTTAAATAGCTGCCTAGAGGGGGTCCCTTGTCCCACAAACAAGGGGGTCTCATACACCAATTTGGTGTCTCACTTGCGGTGACCTTAAAAATACATTATTATTATTATTATTATTATTATTATTAATATTCTTTCTAAATATCAAATTATGATGATGAAGATGGTTAATATTCACGACCAAACTTTGGTTTATCTGAACTAAAAAACCAATTATTTAGTTTGTTTTAAAATTGTATTTTTATACTAAAAAAGCTTGCTAATTTTGGCATGTTAAACAGAAAAGATAGCTATTGCAACAAAGATTGTGAAGATCTTTGCGTGTAAACAATGTACTCTAACACAAGTGATTTTCATCTTCGATGAGAATATACGGTGAGAATATACGGTGATTGTTAGATGAGCTGATTGTTCATGAATCCTTACCTGGGTGGTATAATATTACTACATAAAATTAAGGAAGTAGCAACCACAGGCTCCCCCTTTATGTTTTCATGTTGCTGCTTAGACCCGTCCTTGGTTGCAGAGATTTGTTCGTGTTGTTTCTGCAAAAATGATCAACCATACAACATCATTGATGAATACTATATTCATGAAATCTTTCAAAAACAACATGAAATGGATAGAAATATTATAGATATAGCACGCAGCACAGTTCCATATAAATCCTGGTGCAGCTTAAGAACCCGTGCAACAATGCAATCATTCTTTTAATGTCATATGAAAGCCATACCTTCTCTTTCAGCGACTTGCCTTTATAGTTATAGTATAGATTTTGTCCAACGAGAATCACAGTGGCAGATGTATAAAGCTACAGCAAAACGGAAGAATGTTTGCTTATATTTCCATAGATAAAGTTAATGATGTTATCCGAAAATGGGAACTGAGAAGAAATATTTAAGATTCTTACCAGCGCAGTGTATAACTGTGTGGGGAGCTGCATAAGCAATCAGATTGAAACTGTTAAGAGAGGGGCATGAAACGAGTTTCTCAAAAAATGAAATTATCCAGAAATTCAAACATGTGGCTGAGAATCACGCTTAAGTGTGGTCGAGAATTAGATTTCGTTGAATTCAGCGATGCAAACAAGAATCCGACGCCAGTCATGAATCCAAGTGTAATCAGAAGTGCTTCAGGGTATCTATGACATAGGTGGGGTTGGCATATTGATATTTCAAGATGGGTAAAGAAATGTATTATTATGTATGTAAAAAAATTTGGTTATTAAGTTTTGGTATTTGAAGATGTTGATGTGTAAAATAAATGTATTATTATTATTTTTTTTTTAGAAGTAGAAAAAGTTATATAATTTTAGATTTATCTATTAAGGTTAATTTATGGTTGATATTTCAAGATGGGTAAAGAAAATGTATTATATATGTAAAAAAAATTGGTTATTAAGTTTTGATATTTGAAGATGTTGATGTGTAAAAGAAATGTATTATTATTATTATTCTTCTTCTTCTTCTAAATTAATGTTAATTTATTAAAATAAAAAGTAATTTATAAAATACATCTTATTTTATAGAAAATAAAAAATAAACTAAAAATAGTTAAAATTATATTAACTTGAGCAGCATAAAATTATCTTAAACTTAGATCTGTTTTAAGTTAAAATGAATTTACAATTCAAAAAATTAAATATTTCTCCATCCAAGATGAATCACATGCAATACTAGTAATAATATCACTTAGAATGTTATTTTTTTTTAAGAAATAGATCTCTTAGCAATTCTTAATTGAATAATTTTTACTTAAAAACCTCTTCTATATTAAATGATTTTGTCAATTTTGCTAAAATTAATCAATAAAAAATTTATTTTAACTTATTCATTAATTCATTCCAACTTTATATTTAACTGATTTTCATTTTCATTTCATATGATCACAATAATGTGTTAAAAGTCCTCATACTTTTTTATACTAAATTATTTTGCCAAATTCTACGTACATTAATGAATAAAGGTATTTATTTTGAATCTTAAACTCATCCAAGCTTTAATTAACTTTTTTCATTTTATATTGCTTAGAGTAAGAGTACCATTGCCGTTGACTTTAATTAATTGTTTTCCTTTATATGGGTTAGTGTAACAGTACCTTACCCTGACCTTGGCTTAACCTTTTTTTTTCTTTCATATGGCTTAGAGTAACAATACCACATATGTTTAAGGTTATTTGTTACATTTTAATGACCAAAAATATATTATCAAATAGCATATTACTAAGGTTATTTGCTACATTTTAATGACCATCAAGGTTAACATTTTGATAGCCAAAAATACATTCTCAAGTTATTAGAGGAAATTATTATTTATATATTTAATTCATTAAAATTATTTTTTTAATTTTCAACTTATCTTAAAATTAAATAAACTCCAGTGTATCACATAGCATTAATTTAAATTTAAAGACATGTTAATAATTTACATTAATTTTCAACTATATAAATAGCCTATATACTATTTATAAAAACTAAAAAAACTATTTGTAATTATTATAATGATGATAAATATATTTAAAAGAAATACAAATAAATTCAAGTGTCAAGCTCATCTTAACCCTAACTCTTATATGTAACCCTAATTTTGCTACAAGCTTTTATATTGTTGCTCTGAGGATAAATGTGCACAAACCTAATTTTAACCATAATTCTTATACAAGCTGAAACATCAGATGAATTATAATTCTGGGACAATTCCACCTCTCAACCTAATCTTAACCCTAATTCTGATACAGCGTAGAAACAACCCTAATTCTGATACAGATACAAGCTAGAACATTAGATGACTTATATTTCTCGAACGATTCAAATTCTCAACATAATCCTAATCGTAACCCTAATTCTGGTACAAGCTGGAACATGAGATATTGAATTATAAGTATAGGACAGGCTGAACGCTACCCTAATTCTGATACAAGCTGGAACATGAGGTATTGAATTATAACTATGGTACAACCGTTCTTATATTTATTTATAGACTATAGTCAACTTCAGCATATTTTATTTATACCAACAAGGGAGAAATATGAGATGTGATGGCGGTAAAAATTAAGCATAGACAGAAACGCTAGAACGAGCTCTTGTACAGACTCTTAAGAACCTTATGGAGAATAGCCAAATCACGATAATTGAAAGTGAAAGGATGAAAGTTTAATAATTCCGCAGTATGGAGCAACCCTTTCACTTGCTGTCAAATTATCCCATTTAAATTCCAGAAACAACACCACTTAGCACAACACTACAATCTTATTCTGTAATTCCAGATTTAATCTCTGACTATCTTTAATAGGAATCAGGAATGACATACCGTTGCTCGCTCCAGCACACACCCAATTATATTTAGCAGGTCCCTGCAACATTCACACGAGTGAAAACTAATACAAAAGAACATACAGAGGTGTTTTACTAAAATTTCTGACCTATGATAGATCTGAAATTAAGATAAATCTAAACCATTAGTAATTAATATTGTAAAAGCTTCGAACGCAGAGAAAACTCATGACAATGACTATGACATAATCAATACCACCTCTACAAAAGGATATCTGTTGAACAAAATCTGAGAAACAGCCATAGAAATTAAAACTTATTTACCCTACAAGCCACGCTATAAGAAATGTAAGAGAGAGTCCCTCTGTTGATCCAGACTTGAAGTTTGTCACAATCTGAGGAATCTCAGCCACAGTCCAGATGAAGACGCTGCTCAATCCAAATGCCAGAGATACATAATCTCTGGCTCCGCATACACAGTCCCTTAGATAGCTCTCCACCCACCACAGGCATGGCCTTCCAGAAGCGCAATGAGCCATTATTCTGCGAATAATTCTACGGAAATACACTTTGGGCAAGAATTACAAAAAATTGTGACAGGAGGGTCATTGATATTTCATTCAATATGTTACGGTTCTTTTCATTGCATGACTTTGGCGTGATGGTTCTGTTCACACGTTCACGATGTGGATGTGCTGGTATTATTTTCCCCGCAGCAAACCCTGGATTGTCCGGCGATAAAGATATTGTGTCTTTTCTTGTTTATCTGTATACACATCGGTTGAAACCACTTTCAACCTAATTTAGAGCGGTGGTTTTAGTATGACATTATTATAAAGTGGTGCATCCAAGTTTGTGTGATTTAATAAAATTAAATTTTAGTGTTTTTTATTCAACTATATTGGTTTTGAGATGTTACTAATCTAAATTGATGTTATGTTAATTACAAAGTTCTAAATTGTTGTTATATTAATTACAAAGTTTTAAGTTGTTTAATTATAGTGTATTTTTTATTAGGACTAATAAAAGAATATTAATATGACTTAAAGTAGAGTAGCTACATTATGGAAAAATTTATAGAAGTAGATTATTTATAGGTTAGAAGACAAATTTACCATTCAATATTTGCATGTAACATTCGTTTTTCATTAAAAGCAATTTGAAATATAAATATTATAACAACTAAATATAATAATGTATTTATAAATTTCTGGGCAGCACTCCGGTGAGGTTATCTTTAAGCTGTTATCTTCAACCAAGAAGGAAAAATAAAAACCAATTTCTCATAAGGGCTTGGTACGGAATCAAATAACATCGCCCAAGCCTTAGCCCTTTGGCAAGGCCTATTGATCACCAAGAATAAGAGAATTACAAAGCTTTCACTATTGGGTGATTCGAAGATATTTATCCAAGTGCTAGCTTAAGGCTCCCTTCCAAACGATATGCACCTTAGTCAACTCATAAAAAGGATTAAGACCCTTTCCCGTTACTTTCAAAAAATCGACTTTTTCCATGTTACGATGATCCACAACAAAGAGGCGGACTTAGTAGCAAACATTGGATCAATGGTTCTTATGATTTTTGGCCTCTTCCATAAAACCGGGGCTGAGAGCTTGGAGACCGCCTCCACATGTGCATCTCCCACGTTCATGTCTGGAGGAGAGCTTAGTGGACATGTGGTGTCGTGTGAGCTATTATGGAACTGACAGGTTGCATTTAAATACAATACGATGGTGTACTTTAAGCAAGCGAGAAGGAGGTTAATAGTCTCATCGATCTACCGTGAATTGGGTGAGGTGATGCATGAATTAATGAGAAGCATGATGATTCATGGTGGTCTCGTGTTTATGTTTGTGAGGAGCATAGATATAAATGGGGAGAGGAACCTTGGTCTGGCTGGTCTGCAAGCGAATTGAGGTAGTTAACACGAAATCTGCAGGAAGAGTCTAAGGGTGTTGGCGCGAAGGTGGCTAGTATTTCTAGTGTTTTTGTTGTCGTAATCATGGCCTCCTCTGAATCTTTGTCATCTTCCGTGCCATCGTTGTTAGACTATGATATGAAAGAGGAAGTGGAGAAGGTGAAAGGGTTGTTAGACTATGATATGAAAGAGGAAGTGGAGAAGGTGAAAGGCATTGTGGATGTAATCGATACCGAAAGAGGAAGGAAGCTCGGAAATGTGGAAGGGGACCTTGCATTTCTGAGGAAGGAATTCAAACGCACAGTCAAAAAATCCAAAACTGCACTCATCAAGCTATTGGAAAACCTTGAGGTGAAGGTTAAAAAGCTCAACCTAAGGGTGGTCAAAATGGAATGCGCAAATAACGCACGTTCATCGGTCTATCCCTAAGGGAAAATCAATTAGCTTATGGCTGATTCTTTTGTTAAAATGGAGACTGTAATGTCTCCTCCTGGTCTTCTTGAATTCCATCTGTTCTACTTTCTCTTAGTAGTATATAATGTCAGTAATGTTTGTTGTTATTTCTATAAGGTGTAATGGTATCTGTTCGTAAACTAGTATGCTAAACTTTTATAGTTGAGATTTAATGTGCAAGTTTACCGATTGCAGAAGGGCACGTTTGGACCTTCTTTTCTACTTTCATAATGGCGTGATTAAGGGTGGTTGACCTACTTTTCCACTTCCATAAGGGCATTTTGTATTTGGGTATTGTTTGTATGGTTGTACCACCTCTTTAATATAATATGACCGTTTCTCTCAAAAAAAAATGTATTTATAAATTTAAATATAAAAATATTAAATATTTAAAATGCCAAAAAGAATCTATGATGGAGCATTTAATGCGTGAAGGGATGGGAAGGAAGCACAGGAAAGTGAGAGGACAATCACATAGCTACCACCTAGCCCCCACATTGAAGATGGTTATGAGGTTGATATTAGATGCGACAAGGTCACGTGAGTGATATCTATCCCCCTCGATCATGATCTTTGCTTATCATCTATGACCTTGCCCAAAGCAACATCCCTTTTGCATTTTCCATGTGTAGCACCCCAAGCCCTCGGGTGGAGGAGGACATATGGGCACGCACATGAAAATGGTTCCATTTTTTGGTGCCATTCTAAAAATCTAAAATCCAAGTCCAAAAAGGAAATCTATAACGTATATGTGTTATAGATGGCTTGGTTCAGAAAACTTGAGCCTAAAACAAAGCTATGACTAATTACACTGCATTGCAAGTACAATATGCGATTTTCAAAACTAAAACAAAAAAATAAAACATAGGCTCACAACATGTATTTTTTTATTTTGCATTTTAGAGTGCAAAGAACGAAGGTGCAATAAAACACGAAGGAGTTTTGGCTTGGAAGCAATTTTGAGGGATAATTTTAAGGTGGAGATTTACAAGGTGGATTGAAATGGAAGGTAAGTCACCTTATTCTTTTGAATTGCTTTTATTTTTTGTTTTTGTGTGTTAATTTAATAAATGTTTAATTAAAACAAAGAGTCAAATATTAATTCATTTTGGAATTTGTTGTTTTTATATTCACAAATAACATTAATCCTGAAGCAAATGTCCATAATCAAACCACAGATAACCCAAACCCAAACATCGAACACATGGAGGAGGAACATGATAGGAATTCAGAAATTCTAGCTCGTTTGGGTGCATTGAGATGCCTTAGTTCAATTTTTATAAGGAGGACCACATAAGATCGTCATTGGGTGAGACACTAGATAACATAATGAATAAAATTTCCAATTCTGAGGGAGCACTATACAACATTAGCTCCTACAAGGATTCGCGGAGGAAATATTATTTCACTCGGGTGAGCTACAAAGATGTAAAGAAATTAAAGATAACAAAGGACCAATTTTGTTAACTATTATGGGACCATAGCACTCGATTGGTTCCTCCCACCAGTCGACCACACATTTCTATAAACTAGTGCATAGAACCAAATATTAAAGAGAACTAGATGGATTGCTGGTACATGGTCGTCGATGAAGACCCTCATGGGAATAAAGACATCCCATTTTATTTCCTGAGGAAATTGTATACCGATTTTATCTTGGGTAAACACGTAAATTACTTTGATTTTTTAGAGTTCTAGGGGGTAGGACATGGGATACCCCAAGATAGGCAAGGTGTGAGGACTGATCCAAACCGTGTGCGACTGATCCAAAAGTGACCTTCATGCACAACAAACCCCCCTCGATTATATCCTCCTGCAGATCCTGTGATTGATGAGACACATGAGGCATTATTCCATTTTGCAGATACATTACTTCGACATGGCACTGTTGTCGAGGGAAACATAGGCCAAGGAGTTGGCACGTATGAGGCTAACCCATATGGGGATGGCCAATTTGGGGTTGGATCATCACACATAGAGGATCCACTTAGGTCTCCACACCATACCAAATCTAGAGATCGCATTGGACATGCAGAGGGTTCAGAGCATCACGTCATGCCACATCCTCACATATCTTGTGGAAACATATGCTATGCACCTTCTTCATAGTTTCACAATGATGGGTTACTCCAATACGTAAGTCAAACACGTTCTTCCCATAGTCTATTTTTTATATCACAGTTTTCAATTGTTTCATAAATTAATTCTATTTTAATTATCTAACAATTTATGTGAACACATTTACACCTAGTTTCCAATGACACCTCCTATTCCCATATTCCAGCCATTGATGTTGAGGATATTGATGGAGCGGTCAATGTTGCATATGATTTTGGTGCTTCATCATTACTTGTAAGAACATTAATTTTTAATTTATCATCATCATTTACATATTTATAGTAGGGATTGGCACATTTAATACATATTAATCTTGATACAATATATTTTATGCAGGATGGGCACGATGAGTTTGTTGCATCTAAGACAGATCCATCACCGGTAGAGGAAGATTCACAATCACAGGCATGCTTTTAATTATTCTTTTAATTGTGGTTTTAATTATTCTCTTAATGATTCTATATGTATGCTTGTAATTATTTGAAATTGTCTAATTGTATCTTTATGTTTTTTTACATAGCAACATATGTCTCATAGACTTGCTCCCCAAGTGAACTTTCTCATTGATGCATATGCCCAGCCTTTTAGGCACTTGTCAATTATTTAACCCACTCGTGACCCAACTCTTCACATCCCCCAATTATATGTATAGCTCTCTTATTTTGTTGGCACCCTATTAAAAAAAATTGTATCTATGTGTCCCCAATTGTCCCTCCATGTAGTATAGCTTTCTTTGTACATGCAAGTAGCTTTTTTGTACAACCATTGATTTGCTAACATTAACATATTTTATTTTATGCAGCTTTCTATTGAGCGAGTGGTGCTTGAAGAGAACCCAATCGGGGCTGCTGGTGACTGTTGGGTGTTTTATTGTCTAAATTAATTCACCAAATATTTAATTATCGACGGGGGTTTGTAGACTTGGAGTTGACACACAATATATTCTAAGGTAGAGGGGTAACTAGGATGTTGTAGAAATATTTTAATAAAGAAAAAATTGAAAGATCTTTCAAAATGAAAAACCGAGTCAAGCTTCATAAATACAACTACTAAGTTAAGGAGACTTACCAAAACCAATAGATCAGATTAGTATCAAGCTATACTACTCTACTCTATGAACAATAACTGAAAATATATAATCAATACTACTCTAGGAAACAAGACTTGATAAAAAATAAAGTATAGTTAAGCTATACATGCGTTTAATAAAACAATCAAAACTAAGGTCACTTATCTAGTTCCATTCCCCTTGAGGGTTATGAGGATATGCATCAAATGTGACGGGAACTAGAGAAAGTGTATCAAAATGAATTTCAAAAGTAACGAGGAAACTAAATGAGGGGAAATCTAACTTAACTTCTACAAAAAGATGCAAATTGAAAAGTGCCCAATTGCAAGTTATTGTAAACACGGTAATCTATTCTGTATTCATGAGTAAGTGACACTTTAAGTATTTGAAATAGAATGCTAATTAACAAGAAACTAAGAATATGTATGTTTAATGACTACTCTGAAATCAGAAACATGCAAACAATTACGCTATCTTAGGGAAATCTAAGCATATGAAAAATGACTTAGGGAATGTAATATAGAAGCAAGTAGAAAACTTAATAAAGATATTTTATTTCGGAATCAAATCTTATCCTATGAACATCATCATAAACTACAAAATAAGGAGAATAGATTCTATACTTACACTAGAAATGATTATCAAACCATAAAGAACTAATGTACTTTTTAGAGAATGAGATTAACAAATTTAATTTAAAATAAATCTAAATGAGAATGGAGTAAATTAAACTAGCAATGAAGTTAACAAGTTCTAAAGTAGTAATCAATTAGGAACCCAGAGATAAAAGGGACACAATTCAAATAGCGATCTAAGGAAAAAAGGAATGAAAGTTAAGAATAGTTATGGAGCTTAATGAATACTTTATGTGGTTCAAAATAAGGTCCTAATTATATATATATAATTATTGGTTAACTACAAAGAATGATGCAATAAAAAAACTTGAAAATTTGGACTTCAAACAAGCATAAAAACAAAACAGGAAATATTAAAGTTTGAAGGACAGTCCGGATGACAGTATCAAATGACAGTCTGAATGACAGTGAGGATGGTGAAAAACAATGTAAATTACGAAATAAACAACCTAAATGATTATGACACTAATCGGTTTATGTATATGAGGTTATAGTGCAGATAAGACAGTAACTAAGCTATTTAACAATTGAAATAACATAAGAGAAATTATGTTAATCTATATCTAAGGAGAGAAATTATTTATTATTGTATAATAAAACAAACTAGAAGATAAGTGAAGTTAATCTACATCTATAGAAGAATCAACAAAGTTGAACCTAACTATGAGCTAATCCTGAAACATTAAACTAATTAAGTTCTAGCTAATTACAGATGTAAAACTAAAGAACAAACTGAACGAAAGGCTGGAACTAACTATGCGCGACTAGTCACTTTAGATTTTGCAAATAAAATTTATTTTAGCACTGAAATACAGATTATATAATCAACAGAAAATATATATATGCAGGAGACAAAACAACATCAGCTAGATGATAATTGAATTACATACAAAGATTTAAAACACAAGCTACTTATCTACGAAAGGAAGTAATGGAAATAAACACGTAGAAGACCTCTTGTTGTTGAAGGGCCCTTCTCAGCTATCAGGGCATACGTATAAGTGAATCAATTACTCACAGAAGACGAAAACATGTATCCATAGCTGAAATAGAATTTTTATTAAACTTGGAACATAGTTTTATAGAGTTTATATGCTTGCGACTAGCTAGCTTTTCATTCTCGTCCGAATATGTCTTTTATAGTTTTACAAATACAGGAGTAGGTTGACCCTTTCAGTGGTCGAACGCTCTAATAATAAGCATTCTTAACTGCTATAAAAACATTTACATAATCATTTGGGTGATTCCATGAAGGTAGGTAACACTTTTTGGCCAAATTTGGTGATGAAAACCTCACTTTATACTCATGTGCTAGATAGAAGTCCTCGAAAGGCATATATGCCATGTGAATTTCGACTTGCAGTAAAAAAGCAAATTGTAGAATATTATGTTGCCTTCCCAATGATATTTTTTTAAATATTCTGATGTCATTTAATGTGTGAAATTTTTCATTTAATGAACTGTGTGACCTTTAAAATTTGAAGAAGTTAATAAGTGGCTCGTGTCCATCCCCAATAATTCAATATTACATTAATAATTTAAATATATATAT
>LPNX011190716.1:277945-293704 GCA_001517045.1 Pseudotsuga menziesii | reverse complement strand
CCATATGAATGCCAAAATGCATGCATGATACCTCAATGGATAGAGGATTCGGTGATGAATCTATCAGTATGAACTCTGCTCAGTTGTGTGCCATGAATGTAAGCGTTTACACCCCTAGAAGACACAGAGAAATATTGATTTTCTTATAAGAGGGTTGAATCCCTATTTTTCAGGCCCTCGGTTGATCTCTGGAGCTCGATCGAGGTTTTAACGAAAGCTCCATTGAGGGTTTATTAAACCCTTGATCAAACCCTTGATCGAGGTCTAGTTTTTGTTAAAAAAATCATACAAAAGTGGTAAGGAATTAAGTTAAGCATTGATAGCATTAATGTCATTTCAACTACCTTCCTAACACTATTTCCCACCCAAATTCCTAAATAAATTCTATATAAACATAAAACATAAACATCTTACTAATTTTATCATTCACAATTGGCTAACCAATTTGAAAGAATGCTTATGTTGTAATGCAAATTTAGCTTTGTGTATTGTGTATTGTGTTTACATATTGTTGTAGGTGTGAATTTGGACTATTGATCTTGATCACAATGGGAAGAAAAAAGCGTCGAAGTAAAATATCTACTAGGAATCAAATCAACACCAAAGAAATAAGAGAGAAAGATAGAGAAATAAAGAGGGAAAAAAGAGAAATCTTGAGAGGAGAAGAAGATGCAAATCAACCTATGATGGGAGAATCGAATGCCATTGCTAGCAATATTGGTATAATTTAAAAGTTATGCAATTTCATATTCATAACTATAATTATTTTTTCCTAGTGATATAGTTCATATAATTTCATTCATATTTTCATATAATTTCATCTTGCATAATATATTTATTTTCATAGTGTTCTAGTTCATAATTTATATGTGTGTGTGTGTTAAATTGTTTAGAATGTAATTGTAATTTTGTAAATAATTCATAAACTTATATAAATTGTATGTGCATGTTTGAATTCATATATATGTATTCATAATTGTATGTAAATTGTATAATTTCATATTCATATAACTTTATAGATTGCATATTCATATATTTAATTTCATAGTGAACTCTAGTTCATAATTTTTATATATACATGTACATGTGTTAAATCAAGTTTATAATTTATTGTAATTTTGTAATTGTAATTTTCTAATTAATTCATAGAGTTATATGTACATTGTATGTGCATGTATGAATTAATATGTATTTATAATTGTAATTAAATTGTATAGTTTAGTATTTACATATTCATATAATTTCATATTGCATAATATAGACTCACATATATATAATTTTTATGTAAAAAGTTACAGAGATTGTTCTCAATGGGAGTTGATTGCATTAGTCACCATCCATTTTAATATTCAATTTTAATTTCATATTCATGGATATGAACATTTTCATAGTGTTCAAAGTACAATTTTACATTACACTATGATAATGATGATAATTACATTATAATTACAAGATCACTTTACAATTACAATTATATTAAATTACAATCATTACATTTACAATTACATTACATTACAATAATTACATCATTACATAACATTACAATTTTACAATTACATCACAATTTTAATATTGATTTAATTTCATATTCATGTATATGAACATTTTCAAAGAGTTCAAATTACAATTTTGCATGTTACATTAAATAATAATGATGATCTCTAATTACATTAAACAATTACAATTTTAATTTTAAACATGTATAATTTTAATTTCATATTCATGTATATGAACATTTTCATAGTGTTCAAATTACAATTTTACATTACATTACATAACATATTGAAGCAAAGAGGTATATATAATATTAGATGTATATAAGATTATTTTTCATACTCCAGTGCAAAAGGAGGTGAATCTAAGTAGCCTTCATCATAAGGAAGAGAAGGACATGACACAACTCTTCCATATCAACATCCATATCATGAAGACCAAGTTTGATGCTCTATTGGATTCGACTTCACAATACAATCTCATAGAAACAGATTAATATGCATGGATGATTTAACAATGTTCTCAAAGAAACACATAGACCATGTCAATAGGATATTGGGTAGTTAATCTAAACAAAAATCAATTTCCTTATGTAACATATTAACTCTAGTAAAAGAATATTGAAGCACTTGTCAATATGGTGATCATTAGTCTAAAAATGTAAGTTTCCTCTATATTGAATCTAATATCAATCAATTTATCCTTCCATGTCTTGAATGTGCATCATAAATTTAGTAGCATGTTCTCCTTCCTTCATGTTCAATGTGTAGGACTAATTACTAAGGTCATTCTTTTCAAAACTGCATGCTTTATATCAAGGAGCCAATAAGAAGAGGAAGGAATTATAACAAAGGATAATTCAATATGGACACCTTATTAATTATGAAATTATGTATCTATGGTAAACATTTAAAAATAGGACACATTAAGATATAAGAGGTCACCATTGATTAAGACCTACAAGGTCAAGCAAGGAAAAACTTAGAACACTATTTTGAGTTGGTGTGGGTTTGCTTGGGGCATATTTGGCCTAATTTATACAAGTAGATGGTTTATGTATGGAATAAAAGTTGGATGGCACTAGGAATCCCTTCTATGAAGTCTTCAACAACAATATATGCCCTCATTCTACCACATACAATGTGTTCGTTGTTTGTTTTTGTAAGGAAGGCATGCTCGAAGACTTTAACTCTCAGAGTAGATCTTAGGTGCATTCTGAAAAATATATAAGAAAAAATGATTCTAATTGTATAACCTAATAAGATTTCAACATCCTAGTTGAAACCAAATATACCTATGATACTATAACATCAACCAAGTGAATCAAGGGTATTAATATAAACTTGAACATAATTGTATTCTAGTATATGATAATGATGATAATTACATTACAATTACAATTACAATCACATTACAATTACAATTACATTACAATTACATTACATTGCAATCTTGTACAGATGACTAGGAATCATACTTAATAACATAATTTACTTAATAACATTCGGATTGGGACATAAGTCTCATTCGCAACAACTGTGGGAAGTACGTGGGATTTTACCTAAAACTCATTATGAGGAGTACCATAGGATCCTCGAAGTAGCTGGCCAATGAGAGGACCTTCCAAGAGAAAAGGGAAATGACCCTTACCAGATTGACTAGATTCCCAACTGTGAGGAAAACCAAAGAGCCGTCGTTTGTGGCCAAGCAGTTAGCAATTTTACCTGTGCTGTGGAGTGAGGGGTACTTCCCCAATACTCAAGCCTAAGACAGCCTTGGTGGCTGAATGACTACCTTTTAACCATTAGGAAGTTGATTTAGACCGAGGTCCATATTCATCTCCAGTTACTACTACAGCCACCATTTTTTGCATTTATTTGTTGATTTGTTAACAAACAATGGCAATATGATAAACTTAAAATAAAATGTTATTGAAGCTTGTATAATTTATTTGCTAATTTTTTAACTAACAATGGAAATATGATAAAGTATTAAAATAAAACATTTGTTATACTTGAGCTTGCATCTATTTGTATTTATTCTTGAGCTTGTAAATTTATTTTTGAGTTTGTATTTGTTTATTGCTATATCCTGGCGAGCCATCACAAGATCGTGCACCCTCTGATTTCTCAAGAGTAATTGGGAGCTTCAATGATGTTGGAATGGCTGCTAATTGTTTAAGAGAGTTGGATGATGCCACTCAAGAAGAGTTTGGGAACCTGACCCCTGATTGAACAATCAGAGAGCATGTTAGTAACATAATGAAGTTGTACTTTGAACAGTAATCAGTGATTACACAAGCTCAAATCCTACATGGATTGATAAAGCACAAAAAATTGAAACGTGCCACAAAGTTGTTGGGTTTTAAGGATGTTAAAAATAAAATAGCATGTGTGAATGTAACAAAAAATGTAACAACTACACTATCTGCATTTGGAAATTCAAGAAAAACTAATATCAACACTGCTCGTAGGGAAATTACAACTACTATTGTGGCATGAATCACCTCAAGAAATTGAATGGTCACAACAATGTCAAATCTGCTCCACATTTCAAGAAAAACATTGCACAAATACACTAAATTCAGGGTAAAGATAGATGAAAATGGTGAAGCTACTTGTTGGGCTCTTATATGCAGAGAAGCATATAAAGATAGGATGGAATAGGGCATCAGAGAGAAGGTGATATAGTATTGGGACAACCATTCTTGTGCTATACCAGATCGAAAACATGTCCTGTGACAATGTTCTAGTAGAGGCATTTAGAAGTAGCATTGAAAGCATGTTATGGAGATGATAGGAGTTGCTTTGTTTGAGGAATTCAAAGAATCAAATCCCAGTGTCCAGATCTCATTTACCATGTTTAGTAAGTTGAAATTGTGGTATATTAGGCCGATTACAATTCAGGACACTTGTTGTTGTTGATACCATGTTGAATTCTAGTTATACTATGACATATTTGTGGATTTTTGCAAAAAACATTGGGATGGTGAACTAGCTCCTCACACAATCTGGGATTTTATTTCTATGATACTATGCAATAGGAATCCTAAAAATGTGTTTTTCAATAAAGGTGTGTAGGTGGGAGAATATGCCATGAATAAATGTGGTGATTTGGCATTGTTCCATAGGAATTTTCCTATCGATCCAACACACCCTAAATTTTCAGATATCACAATTAAGTGGAAGAGATATGAGTATGTCTCCATGAATCCATCATCTTCTTCACATGTTCCATCTAACAGGATTGACTTGCTCAAGTATGATATTCCTATTTTAGACTTCATGGACAAGTTTCAAATTCAAATTTACAAATACATTAAACACTGCCACGGGTCTAGGTGGCAAGCTTTAGAATTTAAGCATTCTCGTGAGTTTTTTGAGCCAGGCACAATCCTATCGGTGGAAGACTCTGCCGAGAATTACACATGTGCTCCTTAGAGAGAGATACAAAGTGAGTATTACAACTCCAACCAGGTGTCCATCTTCAAACATGTACTATATAGACATGCTCAAGCAAGCATTGATGGTAGGGATAGCACTCATCGGTCACACGATGTGATCAAGGAATACCATTTTTATATCAATGATGATCGTGAGCATGAAATGTTGTTTGTTCAACACTGCTTTGGGTTTATTTATGATTCATTCAAAAATAATGGGGTGTCATTTACAGAACACTGGATTTGTTCAGATGGGTGTGCAAGGCAGCTCAAATCGGCATGCTCATTTTATTGGTTGAGTCGCCTTCACAAAGAGACAAGAATTCGACACACCTAGAGATTTTTTGAAACATGGCACGGAAAGGGTGAACATGATGGCATAGGTGCATGCATGAAACAAGCACTTCAGAGGTACCAAATGAGTCATAGTACATCTTGACTCAAGTGCTCAGTAGAAGTAGTTGATTGGTGCAAACAAAATTTGGATCACCAAGGTCATGAATAAGCAAGGTCAGTGCACAGGTAGGAAAAACCAACAACTTAATTGGAATTTAATAAATGTGTTTGTATTATATATATGTGTGTGATTGTTATTCCATGCATGTTCTTTTGGGATGTTTACCTTGGCAATGTGAATAGATCCATACCATGGTATTTCGATACCATACCAGGTACGAGAGAACTGCATTCAGTTCCTAGTAAAGACATCAGACATATTTTCCATTCAAAGGAGGAAGTATGCATGCTTCTATGAGTTTTTCATTAACACCAATGGATTCGGGGTTGATCATTGCATGAACGATGCATATTTCAAACAATGGAAATATGTCCCTCTTAATCCAAAGGGGCCACATCCAATTCCGACGTGGCAAGTGATGCACACTAACAAGGCAGTTGTTTCACTAGATCATGATCGAGTGTCTGATTTGGTTAAGCAAGGCACATGATACTTGATTGAATGTTTAAGTCTCTAGTCCTATACACATGCATATATATATATATATATATATATATATATTTGAAAATATTGATGCAGGTGATGTTATTGTTGTAATTGCACCACCGGGAAATGTTGAGCATGTGGCATACTTTTTGATGCGGTGTACACAAATCAAAAGTAGGTTGGTGTGGCCCTATGTCGATGGAGATTTCATGTACCAAGTTGGTGATCTAGTTGTGATGGGCCACTTTTTTGAAAAAGTGAGAAGATAGGATGACTATATTATTTACATAGATTTCATGCCTGAATATATATCTTGTCAGTATAGTCATCTGGTAGTGGAAGCTCGGATACATCTCATTGAAATGAAGGTGAAGAGGGGTGAACCAAAGAGATTAAAGATGTTAGTAGCTGACCTTGATCATATTATGAATACATGCATTCCTATAACCCATTGGCCAAATGAATGAAGGTTATATGTCACTTTTAATGTTGACATAGTTGACATGCTTTGAAATGTAGGAAATCAAAATTTCTTCTGAAATATATCATTTGTATTTAAATGTAATTTTTGTAAACATGTATATGAGAGTACATGTGCATTCGCAAATGTACTCTATGTGCATGAACACCTATACCTAGGAATAGACAAGTTGTAAATTGTAAACTTGTAAATTGTAGACAAGTTGTAAATTGTAAAATTGTAAGTTGTTAGTGACATGCAATTCAAAGAACAACACATACATTTCTTGTGTCCTCATCAAATCTACTAATTGCAATCGATATTAATTGTATGTTATGTTAAATTGTAAGTTTCGTTTGATTGACAATTTTGCAAAATTGTAATTTTTTTTACAAATGAAACCAAATTTAGAATTGTAGTTGTAAATTTTTTTGTATATGAAATCAAATTTTACATTGTGGTTGTAATTTGCGTCTAGTAGATCTTACATTGTAAAGTTGTAAATTTTGTAACATTTTAATTGTAAGTTGTGTTTGATTGACAATTTTGCAAACATGTAAACTTGTAAACTTTGTAAACATTGTAAATTTTGTAAACTTGTAATTTATTAAATTGCAAAAGTGCACAATTTCATAAGATTGTTCCACATTAATAATCTTGTCAAACAATATTAAGATTACATCAAACATAAAAAACTTTTAACTATAATTGCAAATAATTGAAACATTTAACAGACCATCATGTTCAAAAAAAAAAGTTATGAATATATATATATATATATAATCATCAAGTACAAAATAATAAAGTCCAAAATAATAACGTCCACAAATAACAGAGGCTACAAATCACTCCTACGCCATTGATCAAGAGATCGACCATCATGGCCACTACCACCAGCTACACTACTGTCGGCTACACTACTGCTAGCTAGACTATGCACATCATGAAAAAAATTGTCTAGGTCTGAGAACTACAGAAGTTAAAACCGTCAAGTCTGCAATTCAGTTACATAACAGATATTTAAATTATATGTAGAATGTGACAAAAAATTAACTATATATATATATGAAAAATATATATTTATGAACTCACCTCACTCGATTTGAGTGTCAGGTTTGGGAGGATGGGCTGCTGAGATGAGCCTTCATCAGGACCCAGCTAATGAGAGACTATCCACTCATCAATAAACATCACAACAAATTCAACGCCCTCATCTACAGCTACCTATGTCTGCGTCTCTTTCCACATGACATGAAAATAGTTACATTAATGGATTACAATTTGAACTTGAGAATTACAATTTCAACATGTAAATTACAATATGAATAGAAAAATGAAAAAAATTCGAACATAAATAACTAGTACCTCGTCAATTGGCATGCTATATGTAGGACTCGAGCGGGGATATGTAGAATCCTGTGCAACACCCTTTCCTCTATCTTGTACAATATGAGCAAGATAAATGACGAAATTTAGATTATACTAAAATATTATTTTTTCAACAATTGACTCATTTATAAATTCCAATCGAGGATGACAGTTAACACATACCTCATAAACGTGGGTAGGAGGAACTACAATGGAACCTCAAATAGATGCATCACTGCCAAAAAGGACCTCCATGAAACTAGGCTCCTGCATGGAGGTCTAACACAAAGAAAAGTATTAGTTAAAAAAATGATTCATTTGAGAATACATTGCAATCATTATAATCAAATGATGACTTGATCAAATGATGACAATAAAGATATACATGTCCCATCGGTCAAGGTTTACATCTATGATGAAGTCCAAAATATGCATCGTGGGCCATGATAGCATAATGCATCAGTGTGTCGTGATCAAGAATATTAAGAACATCATCAGTCATCCACTGTATCTCATTCTTTGCAGGTGCAGTGTGTGATATATGTCTCTCTAACTGGACAACCATAATGGTACAATGCATTGTCATGCATGTTACCTCTGCCAATGCACTTCGCTCCTCATAAGCTAGCTGAAATGAACCAGCTACATCAGCTATCCTAAGCATGGTCCTGGCAGGGAGACCTACCAAAGGCTCTAGAGTTGGTTGAGCTCCAGGGTCTCTCCTAGCCCTAGGACACGCATGAATGCATCCCCCACCAGTACCATAGAAGCTCGATGGTGTGCGGGTGTAATCTGGGTGCACGTCCAAGTTAAACTCTACATATATATGTTTTGCAAAGTATAGTGGGACCTGGTCATGGTGGGGAAACATGCCCCATGCTCCAATAAACTTATCGTATACATAAGGCACTACAACCTCTAGCTTGAACTTCTTGAGTCTAAGCAGTTGACCATCAGTGCAGTCAAGAGGAATATCAAATAGTCTTCCCTTCAAATCATGTCCAGCTATTGCATGTTTCACTACGACCTAGTTATCAGGACCCCTCACTGCAGTAATTCTTCTCTGACATGCACTGACCGAAAGAGAGCTCAATGGTCCGATGGACCTCTAAAACTTCAACAGATTGTCTACTTCCTCAAACATCATCAACATTGAACATGATGCATGAGAGTGATCTGAAATATCCCAGACGTTAACCCACAAATTTTCATGCTGATTGGTAATGTCTTGTAGCATGATATGTGTGATCTCATCCTCCCCTGGAGCTTCCTTGGAAGGGTCAGGGCCCTCCTGTGGAACACCTGAAAATTAGATGAAAACATAAACGTCAGTAAAAATTTACATACATCAACTGTAGGTGAAATTGAAATCAATATAAATTAAAGATCCTAATACCTGAAAGAAAAATATATATGCATTTAATGGACCTATCTCATGGGGAACCTCCCCACTGACACCAGCAGTGTCATCCTCACCGCTCACATGCACAGAGCGACTGCCAGTGTGGTCGTTGCTCGTCTCCCTAACAGGAGCGTGTGTTGGCATAGAACGCCTAGGCGAACCTATGAAAATAGAGACATAAGTTGATTAAATATACACATGTGAAACAATTTAATTTGTTATTTAACTAACAAAAAAGAGTACATCATGCGCAATTGTATACTTACGAGTCCTCTACCGACCTCTGGGGCTAGGAATGGCCGCAGATCTACAAGTGCTGTGCCTTTGACGAATCGAAGAACCCCGCTGTAGAGATGCATCTGCATGAAACAAGGCATATTAAATATAGTTAGCATACAATTTAAGATAAATGATAAATATGTCAATAGTAAATATGTATATTTGAGATGAAATTAATATATCATCACATGGTGCACATTAATAATGGGAGAAGGATCATGAGTGTGAGCACAACCAATAAGGAAATGACACATGCAAATTCTTTTTCATAGATAGTTGAGCTTGATCATTTATGTCATTTGTGTGAATGCAAAAGTGTTCTTGGGACTCATGGTTTTTGCTTAAAGTTTGAAGCTCTAACTTTTCAGATCTCAATCTAGTTGTTCAGTCTCTAACTTTCCATTTCAATTTACTTTAAACTTTACCTATACACATAAGTTATGTTGATATCATTTTTTTCGACTAGGTACAAGTCAACCATTATATCAAGAATATTTAGAAAAGATACAATAATATGAACTCAACATGTCTACCTATATCGAGAATATATCATAGCAGCCCTATGGCTGCCCTATGATTTTATGCTAACTTTAGCAAAACACTGAAACAAATGTGGATATGCGTTGTGCCTTGATATAATTTATTATTGATAGTATACTATTGTCATATTATGTACAATAATAGATGTGTCCACACTCGGATCTCATAGCTAATGAATGCATGGAACTTGGCTACCCTATTGCTAATATTGCCATCAATATTTCTCTCTTGCAAATTGAACCTCCCATATGGGGATTAACGGGATAAAGAGAGACTTAGTATTTTAGTATATGCCCTATGTTTTTTTTTAATTGTGCTTACTCATTTATTTAATGCAATGAATGAAATACATAGATTTCACGTAAAATCATAATGGCATGGAGGACCTGTAGATGCAAGTCTCCATGGATTGATGAATGGGCATGACTATTCTCATAAGCTAAGGAAATAGGGAGGACAATATTAACTTATCCTCACTAACCTATTTTGGATGGAAAATGTCAACGTCTTAATGTATAAATTTATATATATTATTAGTAATATATTTTACTATTATTTTAAAATATTCTAAATTTATAATTTACAATTTTCAAAATGTTGAATATAAATCTATATATTTTTTCTAAAAAATATATCAAAAAATATAATTTTATCTTAAATTATGGATTTCTATTAATTTTTTAATTTAATATTCTTAAAAAAAAATTAAATCATAAATTTCTATTAATTTTTTAATTTGATTTTTTTTTTCAAATTTACAAACTTAAATTTATTAATATTTTTTTCCATCAAAAAAAAAAATACATACTTGTACACTTTTCAATAAACTAAAATCAAAACATGTCTACTAAGTCAAAACATACATATATTATTTTTATTATGAAAAATTATTTATAAAAATATAAGTATGAAGTAATATAATAATCTAATTTTAATTATAACTATTTATTTTAATTAAATAGTTAAAAGTGAATATATATATATATATATAATTTTTAAATATCTAAACTTGAATATATATTAAAATATTTAAAATAAATATATGGGTTTAGATAAATGTCTCCGTAGGTTTAAAGTTCATGATTGTCTCGCGTCTAGGGTTTGTATTTTTTTTCAATCTTCCTTGTATTCTCATAATATTGAAAAAAATTGGGCAGCATTTATGCTTGCCCGACACATATTTCAAAATTAAATCGGCACCATAAACGCTGCTGGATAGAAATATTTATACAAGCTATAAATTTAAATTTTAAACTTAACAAATTTTAATTTTTTCAATATTTCATGTATTCTCGAAGGATTGAAAAAAATGGGAATCATTTATGCTTGTCAAGCACACATTTAAAAATTAAACCGACATCATAAACACTACCATTTGACAAAATATGCATAAAACAAAAAAATTAATTAAAATAAATAACAAATTTCAATTACAATTTTATAAAAATCGGCCAGTATTTCTGCTTGCCGACACACATTTCAAACATATTAGACAAAAAATAAACCTACAATCATCAATAAATATATTTTTTTCAATTTCAAACTAACATTTAAAAAAAAATAGAGTAACGTTTCATTTAAATTTCAAATTAGAAGTTTGTGGTGTTACCTCTCGTATCCGACATCATGGTTGAAGGTGAAGGTGGGCGTCCCTTGTGCAGTAGCTCGATCGAGGTTACAATTGCTCAGTCGAGGGTTCTAGCTCGATCAAGGATGTGCAGTGCAGAAAATGGGGAACAGCCACAGCTTCCTATGGCCTTTTTATAATTTTTTTACTAGGTACCTCGATCGAGGTTTGGAGCTCGATCAAGGTTAGTACCTCGATCGAGGTTGGTAGCTCGATCGAGGTTTTGTCAAACCCACGATCGATCTTTTTTTTAACCCTCGATCGAGCTAACTATCGAGGGTTTGAAAAAACCTCAATCGAGGGCTTATTAATCCCTCGATCGAGGTATTAATAGCTCGATCGAGGGTGCGGGTTTTTCTTTTTTTCGAAATCGCTTTGCTAAAAATTGTGACCCACCTCAATGGATGCACTTGTTTATGATAGTGCACAATTTTTCTTCCTCATTCCTTGGGCATCGGTTCTCCTCATGCGAGCAAATGGTGCATGGATCTCCTTTGAAATGGGAAGAGAGCGTGTTGTCGAGCTGAGCGAGCAAGAGCCCAAATCTTCTAGAATGGGGGCTCTCACACCATTGGGAATGCCTGACCAATAGAACCATGAGACCATTTTTGCTTTTAACTTCCCAGAATATTCCAACCAACAAAGCCGCAGGTATGAACGGAGGGTGGTATGACATTCTGAATGTAATTGTGCATCTTTGGCATGAATGCATGTCTAAGTTGAGGTCTGCTTGAAAAACATAGCATGCAAAACAAAATCTATTTACCAAAGACATATAAAAAAGTCACATGATTGTTAATAAAACCATTAAAAAATGAGAGTTAATCAAGACTTGTGTAATATTCAAATACATTCATACTTGGGTTTAATTGATAGTTTGAATGGCAAGAAGTATGCCAAAAAGAGACAAAATTCATACCAACAAAGAATTTTTTTCACCAAAAATGATGACAAAATCAAGCATCAACACTCCCCAAACCAGAGAGATGTCAGGTCCCACTAAGAAAAACAAAGAGGAAGTTAGGAAGAAGACTGAGTTGCAGTAGCAGCATCCTTTGACTTAGCATAGGGGATAGTAAATTTGGATTTCAACTTCTTGGCTTGTGCCTTCAGTACACTATGCCTCTCCTAACGAGAGTCACATGAAGAGGTTATCGCCTTATTGAGATCTTCAATAGCTTTTACTTGAAGACACAGATCCTTATTTTCCTGACGAAGATCAACAATCATCTTTCCATATCTCTTATTTTCGCTTGTCAACTGTGCTAACTCTTGATTTAGTTGATCTATTGTCTGTTGATTCACGGTAAATGGATTTGCAGGGCACTCAAAACCTCTAGGAGGACTTGAATTTCTAGATGGTGCTTCAAAGTCGATAGAAGGGATTTGTTCTTCAAGACCCATGCCTTAAGTAGATGCAGAAGCGAGCTCAAGAGTAGAGGCTTCAAGTAACTCGACCGAGATGCTATCCAGTGTAAACAAGGGTGAGACAGAAATGGGTTGATCCACCTAGGTGATTGAACTATCTAGATGAGCAGACCAAGGGATAGGCTGAATGGCTGTTTGAGGGTGGTTCATGTTCTTCTTCTTAGTGGGGGCTTATGAAGAAGAGGGAAATTCATTGGTCACAAGGTCGATAGAGGTGGGTGAGTGGCCATGCTGAATTGGTCTTGAAGTATCTTCATCAATATGCACTAGTTTAGTTCTTTGCGTTCATTTGGGAGGGGTTTGGTTTGGTTCATGGTCATAGGTGTGCTAAGAACTCTTTCGGGAATTTAGATGAGGGTTCAATAGCTTAAATACAAAATTTTCCCAGATTTGGCCACTCTCCTTCAAATGATGAACAACCAGGAGCTTGATAAGACTATGGTGGTATAGACTACCCATAGGGTTGACCCTATTTTTCCTGACCTGATTCAACATATTCTCCAATCTCTTAAGGAAATACAACGAAAAATTAAGAAACTGTATGTTGACAAAATGTGCCAATAATTAGAAATGGAAATATTTAAACACCATGAACTTACCTTCACAAGTTATGAGGCGAATGATAATGGCTGAAGGATTAAGGTATTCTATCTAGACCCATTCTTTGTAAAACCGATTTGTACTTGTGACATGCTGATAATATGGCTTGAGAATGAAATCATGGGATGACCGAGGGAGGAAAAGATGTTTGTGACAATGGACACCTTCCCTCAGAAGCTTGGTAGCCACAGAAATGGACTCTTCAGTCACTAGAAAGGTGATGTAACCAACTCTAGCCACCTCATCGTCAAACCCTTTTGCGAATAATAGTGAAATTTCCTCATCATATCCCTATAGAAGGTGAAGGAATGGGTTCCACCTGGATCAAAAGAATATCTCCTGGCATTCTTGGAACTTCAGAATCTGTAACAATTCCTAATAACTCTTAGGCTCGAGGCAGCTAGGAATTGTTAAACAGAGGTAGAAGTGCACGGGGTTTGCAGAGGATACAAAGGAATGACATCTGGATGGCTCTGTGAGGATGAAGGTAAGTAAAAATGAGGGTAAGGATCATGATTTCAAAACTTGATCCATTTAGGCATCTTGAACAATCGTGAGATCATGGTTTTGCATGCTCGAGCAGTCATGCTAGGGTTCAATACTTTCAATTGTGTGCCCTAATAATTATTTTGTATGGTTAGGAATTATTCAACCATGTCCAAAGTAAACTTTGGACAGGTTGAATGAATTATTCATTATGGAATTTATAAAATGCATTTAAAAATAATAATGACTCTAATTAATGGAGTGATAGAACACCTGATGATTTCCGCACATGACTTGATGAGAGGGTAAGGATATTAATAATCGAAAAGATACTGAAATCATTTCAAATCAACATGAACTTAAATGATTCATTGGATGAGTTCGAGGTGAGTCCCAATGAAATCGTAGTGTTTTTATGAGCATAGGAATGAGATCTAATAGTCATCGGTATGGTTTAGTTGATTAAACTCTTTTCCCATAATTAAAACTAAAATAAGTTAACACCTTGACGTATTTAAGCATGCTACTATAATGTTACGGTTTCATTTGGATCATCATTTGGCACTCCATTCGGATCGGGATTCAACCCTTCCTTTGATCCTTCATATGGATCCTTTGTACAAAATGTTTTTTGCTGGATCTGACTGTTGTTGATTATGCATTGAATTTTTCTGGGCTGCCAACACACAAAGGGATGATGTAAACCATATTCCTTGAAACTTCAGTCGTGCTCTTCTTTATTCTTCATGGATTGGAACAACCTTCTGCTACTTACATTATCTTGAAAACACCTATCATTTTGTCAAAGATAAATGAATCTTTTTATAAATAATAAGAAAGTAAAGACAGTTCTAACCTTCCCCCAGACTTAGTATATGGCGTGTCCTCAAGTCATCAAAGAAAATATGATTGATATTCAAATATTGCCAATAGTTTAACAAATAATTCTAAAATGTTGTTATTATTTCTGTAAGAAAACAAATGCTAACTAATAAATGGAGATGATTCAGATATGTACATTCATCAAAAAATTAATAGTGCTTAGAAAGACCATATGAATAATGATACTATAATTGACGTGAGAAATGCCATAGGAAAACCAGTCATCTTTCACTCATTTTAAATATCTCTTGTCATCCGAAGAATATAAATACAGTTCACCCGAAAGTTTGTGAGATTTCTACAATTGTGGGTCCCATTTCTAGGATAATCATATCCTAGGTATTGTTTGAACTAAATGACAGGGTCTAATCCCAAGTTACAGTCATTCTCTAATGACAATATAAATAACTATCCTACATATGTATTTATATACTTATGTTTTTTAGATGACTCATGTGTATAGTAATGCATTAACCCAATCTCCTTTACCCGATATTTTCTCACTGCCATCAGGCCTGTTCAGTACCCCAGTGGGTTTATCTTGGTACCATGCAAGCATATCCCCACTGCCAGTGAGTGTGCTCAGTACCCCAACGGGCTTACTTTCATTTACCGGGATTCCTTGTTTAAGATGTTACTTAGCATGGACCTGCTGCCAGCGAGCTTGTTCAGTACCCCGGTGGGTTTTTTTCATATAATGATTTTAGTATGTGGAAGTTGGTTGGTACTAGAGTGTGTTAATCCTACTAAACACATAATTCAAAAAATAAATTAGAGCGAACCTTATGAATAACTTTATTTAAAATAG
>LPNX011190716.1:139650-268852 GCA_001517045.1 Pseudotsuga menziesii | reverse complement strand
GTCCCTCTGGTCCGTCCCCAATTTGGCCATGAGAGGATTTAATTCGGTCATGAGAGGATTTAACATTATTCCACCCATGAGGACTTCTGAGGGCACCTAGTTGGCGACGTGGGTGTCTTGATTCTTGGGCAAGGAGGTTCAAAGCCTGGATTTTGGGGATGGATCAAAGTAAACTAGGAGCTCTACCGTTGTTGATGCCTCTACTGTCTCTATCTTAGATGCTGCTCTCTCGTATACTATATAAGATATACCTATGTTGGTGGTGCTACTGATGCTAGGTCACCAAAATTTAGATCGCTATCTCGTCCTGCCCATGGAACAAGAATTTGGTTGAATCTCAAGTCTGCCACATGCTTTCCATTCCAAAAAACTTCACAGTTTTGCATGATTCGATTTCCTTCTGCTACTCTGTGCTGGTTGGGTATTCCATCTATATTTTCAATTAAATGATGAGTTCGTGTAATGCAATTTAGTCATTTTGGCGGATAGGTGTGATGCTTGTAACTGCAAATCTAATTCTTTCAGCCTGTGTTGAAATATTTGTAGTTACATATTTTATTGAAATNTATGTATGTTGGTTTTAAGTGTGACTCACAGTTTATGTTCCTTATTTGGTGGACTCTTCGAGTCTCCTCATTGTCTAAGTCTCTAGCCTAGCACCATGTAGCATAATCACAAAAGTGGTAGGTAAGGTCATTATGCCTCCATCCATACCTTGCAAATTGCATAAAGACCTATACCTTCTTCCATTGAAAGACTTGCCCATATATTTCTTACGCTACCAAACTTCAAATCATTGGGTTACAACTAGAAGGTGTGGCCTGCCCTAGTGGGAGGTTCAGTCCAAATCTTCAGAGGTATTAAGCTCAATATAGATAATTTGATCATTTCAACACCTATCCCGATCTAGACTTGGGATGTGATTTGCTAGGCCCTTCGTCGTTGCATTTATTGTCCAATCTATTGACACAATCTACTGTACCGAAGGGAAACATATTTAAATGCAAACAACTTCTTGGAAACAACCATGAAAGTTTAGACTTTTAACACAACACCCTTTCTTTGAAACAAAAAAATTAAGTCAAACTGAGAGATTGCAAATGAGTTAACATAATATGTAAGAGAAACGTTTATTGAACCACCCTTACACCATGCAACATAACCCACATTAGTATGCTCTCTCATATTCCCTCTTTGATCATTGCAAAACATAATCCAATAGTTTGGTTTGACCTAGTTATTACTATATATGGAATTGGAGACACATGGATTATGCAATCCCTTCCTTATTATGAGTGTTTGACCCTTCATGGTCATAAGCGATAATGCATGCAAGATATATCAACTATTGGGAAGATCATGTTATATTGAGCTCATTTCTTTCATTGAGTGCTCTTTAGAAAATGTTCATTAGAAAATGATGTGTTGCTTTGTGGCTTGTTCATGTCACTTTAACATTGTCGTTTAATTTCCACAAATAAAATTCCATTATGAAGAGGATAAATGTATGGGTTTAACTTTAAAAAAACATTTCAATCTTGCAATATCTATATTTTGTTGTTAAGAAGGATTTGAGTCTATTTAGAAAGATGCTTGTACATATAAAATGCAATTACAGGGGTTCCTCTTGTAGGCTTGGTAGTTGGGGTAGTAGGCTATCATTGTCCCCACCCAAGTTCAAAACCCATGACTATATGTACATGACACCTACAGGAGTGTCAAAAGTTTCATTAATGAAAAAAAATGCAATTACAAATTGAGATGTTCATCATTCTAGATTATAGTTATTTTCCCTATAGTGTCTCATCACATTTTATTCTACTTTTATTAAGAAATCATGCATAGATTTTATAGTATTTTCCAAAGTTAATGGATATTATGTATTTTTAATATTTGAAGTTTTGTACATAAAATTTATTGTAACTAATGTTTTCATTCTCCACTTATCTTAAAAATTTGTTCTCGACTTCATTGTAATTAATTGCTTCCTAATGATTTCCATGAATCTAACTTGTGATATACCTTGACATTTATATTTTAAAGTACTTTAAGATTAAATTGTACAATATATACCAAGTTATTCTATTATAGTTAACATTACTTTATACTATTTTTATGTGTATACATTTTTAATAAATTTTCAATCTCATTTCATTTTTAATTTCGTTTTTTGTTTTTTCACTCCATCACATTTACTCTACTTTTTGTTTTTTTCCTTTCCACTTATCTTTGCACCTTTTGGGGCAATTGATAATTTAAACCAATATATGTATGGAAATTTGGATATTAAAGCACAAACGTACCTGATTATCGACTTCCCTGTTACATTAAAACACAAAAAACAAATTACATCCATCAGTATTTTGTATAAGTTTGTTTTACAATTTGCAAAGACCTTTTAATCAAAATAATCAACCTAAATTACCAAAAACTAGAAAGGTAACACAACCTTTAAGTGATAAAAGTAATTCTCGTTAGCTTTTAGAAGAAAGAATCTTGGTGAAAATGTAAAAGACTAGGAGGCAAAACAACTTCCTGTAGACAATGGAGGCTTCTGTTGCCTGCAGACAATGGAGGCTCGGAGATCTTGTGCTCGCCAAGGTCAAGGGATATCTGGCATGGCCCGCTAAGGTACGCCAGTCTATTTTTCATCCCCATTTGTTTGCTCTTATTTGATGTATGTGATGCATGTTGTTGTTATTTGCATTTGCCACCATATATCTACCATTTTAGAAAGAATAAAAAGGTTAATTACTGAAGAGCAGGGTCGAAGGGGTCAACTATTTAACATGGAAAGCGTCGTCGCATATCCGATGCTTAGGTTCATTTCCTACCCATTAGGCTAGTGGGTATCTATTGAAATCTTCTTTGTAATCCTTATGCCAAAGTTGACAACCAACTAGGGCCAACTAGGCCAAACACAATTCAAAAAAGCTAGATTTAATTGCGACAAGGATGAAAGATCATACATAATGTTAATACCATCAATAAAACCCTAACTAACAAAAAATTAGATGTCACCTAATTTGCAATATACACAATACAAAAAAGAAACTACCCATTTTCAATGTACACAGTAAAAAAGAGAATTTTCAATGTAAATAATACACAAAGAGAAACAAGTCATTTTTCAATGTATACAATATACAAATGTCACATTAGGCTGCAAAACTAATAGACATAATTTATTCTTTTCATGGTATGTTTAAGCTAAGAATATTGGGACCATACCTTTGACCAATAATTCCTAATAACATTGGTATGATTTTAAATGCTTCGTGTTTTATGTCCAAATTAACTCTCATGACATTGGAGTGGTGGATGGTATCACTTCAGTAATTGGCTTCTAACTTGACGATGGATCCAACTCCTGTAAGAGTGCACTCACTTTGTTGGAGACTTATTTTGTTTTGCTTCACTCTTGATGTTAGAGAATGAGACCAATTGTGAACTTTGTTCATAAGTTTTCATTTTCTTTGATCACATCTCAGTTGAATCAACATTCATCTTACTTGTTTCTTTGATAACTTTGTTTGTGTTTTCTTTGTACTCCATGTGAACTTACCAAGACATTGTTACTCTTTGTTCTTGGATCCCTACAACTTATTTGCATGTAACTGATATCTCTGGTCATTTTTCCCCACTAGACTTAGGGTTGATATCCTCAATGTCTACTAGTCCAACTGAAATGGATTTCATAGTTTGAGGCTTGGTGTCTCTTGAAGACTATTGCATGCACATCAAACTCTGTACCTCCTCCCATGAATATTTGTTAGCAAGCATTCCATCTCTAGGATTGATATGATGAACATAGGGTGACGAATTTAGTTCAACTCTTTGTTTGGAAATCAAATGCCGAGGATCATAGTACCACATAAGCCCTTTTTCAAGACTAAAGGACTTCAAGATACGATTACAACTTCGAGGGCGTATCTACTATGAACAACAAAGGAAAATATTTGTATACGATGAAACACTATATAATTTTGATTTTTTGAAACAAAGTGCAAGTAATTAAAGTAGAGTCTTAGTCTAATAAATTCCAAAGAAAAAAAATAACGTGATATTGTTAGTAGGAGTTGAAAAAACGTTAGGGCCATCTTTCTCCTGTTCATTGTCAATATTTGATTCTTTATTCTTTGCAACCATTTATTACATGGGTTCTTGAAAAGGGAAAACCCCTTAGTTGGTTTAGTGATTAAGCTACACTACATGAAATAGGTCAACCTATAATGTCTTTGTAAGGTGAGTTCCATGCCTTATGTTTGTCATGAAAATGATAGTCCCTACCTTGGCAAGTGAGAAGCCATTTTTCATAGCTGAGTGAGAAGAGAAAGAGAGAAATATTGTCCCTTAATAAAACAAATATCATAGGAAGGCCACTGTACGAAGTCTCTTAATCTACAAATGTCCTCCAATGAAATAAGCCCATTATATCAAATATGTTTGCCTCTCCTAGATGGGAGGGCCTTGTTTGAATCTACCGACCCTAACCATAACCTATTTTTTTATTAACCACCATATATTAGAAAATCATTAACACATGTATGCATGCAATGGAAGTATTGATTCCTAACCGAGAAAAAAATAAGTGACTAAGCTTCGCCGGTTCAATAGGTTTCCCTAATATTAATACTAGTGCAACACACACTTGTAGAGAATGTCATATGTAAGGGCCCATTTGCTATAGTTAAATTGAGAAATACCTTACAATGCCATTGAGGTACTTTGATTTGAGGATACATTGGGGTTTTGTGGGACACACCAAGGCCATGATTCCAACTTTTCCTAGTAACAACCAAGCTAACATAGGTATAAGCATTACCCTAGTGCCTTAAACACAAATGATATTTAATATTGAACCTTCAACAATGAAGATAATAACAAACAATGTTGGTGTACTACAACATCTCCATGTTAGAAGAAAATATTGACGACATATGTATCTTTCCTAACTCTCTAACAACTTCCATTAATTTCATATACAGTGATAAACTAAACACAAATATTTTATGAAAGACTCCATCTCAACAAGTTAAATGTCTTGAATATAAAATAATTAAAACACAACATCACAAATATTTTATGAAACACTCCATCTCAACAAGTTAAATGTCTTGAATATAAAATAATTAAAACACAACATCGAATCTTTCCACAAAAGACCAAATTCACCTTCAATGACGCGCCAAAAAGAGAGCGACATTTAAAAGTAGCATCATATAAATATATTAGAAGGAAGAAAGCAAAAGCAATGGCATAGATTATTCTTATACAAGATGATTAGATTCCCAAGAAGAGAAGTTAAAACAAAGGACCCAGGTGGAAATGGAGGAATGCTCGTTGATACCGATATATGTCAACCCTTGGTCTTAGAAAATGTTGAAAACCTGCAAAAGGAGAAGATGCAAAGTTACCCATTATATAAAAACCACCCAATTCAAAGGGAGGGCCCTTCGCTACTTTATCCTTTGTGGAAAAAGGAATACAAAGCCCTTTGATGTGATTTGTGCTATCGTGGTGGCATACATTGGTCGTACTGAATGTCGGCTCTTATCATTCAAACCCCTTTTCCCATTTACCATTTTCAAATGTCTATGGGGTCACTCTCACCATTTCCAAGAACCCAAGAAACAGAGGAGGAAGAAGCGGAGGACCAGCAGAAGTGTGAGGCCAAACGTTAAAAACAGGTAGGAGCTTCAGACCCACAAACCTATTTGGAATTTTATTGAATTTTCAATGCTTTTTGACATCACCATTGATAGCTGGATCCATGTGTCAAGCTTTATCAATTTGGTATTCTTGTATCAGAACTCCCATTTTCAACTCTATGATTATAATTTATTTTTATAGCAGACCTAGTATGGATTAGAATAATCAATCTCCAACACAATGAATCTGAACATGAGCTTTAACATACCTCCATGAAAGACTTCTTTCACAACTTATAATAGTGATTTACCAGTGAGCTCAGCTGGGTTTTCTGAGACCAACCAATATTGTATTGATTTCCCTTTGTTGGCTGATTACTTTTATTTATATTGTAAGCCATTTAAATAAAATCTGTGGCCGATTTTTCCGGTGGGTTGTTCCTGCTTTTTTTTATGGGCTTGAGGGCCATCTACTTCTCCCATCCTCATAGTACATCCTCCCCTGCAGCTCTACATTTTCTCTGTATCATTAATGGTTAGCAGTAGGGCACATGGTGAGGGTCCTAATATCTTTGTCTATCGTCCCCCATTGGCATCGGGGCCAATAATCTAGCTTCATCCAAAAGTATACCATTATATCTGTATTTCTTGATTGGGATACAATGAGTAGTTTTATGATGGTCTCTATTAAGTGCATGAAGGGTCTCGGTTATTGAGTACTGTCTAATATCTATGGTTGTTACAGATTTGCAATATGTAGTTGAATAGCTCTCAGAACAGTTTGGTCTAAATGGCCAGGGACTTAGGGTTTACCAAGGTTACTTCGAGGTTTAAGAGTCAGAGTTCCTGGAGACATTTATTAAATTTGTAATCTAAACTGATGCTTATAAGATGGCTGAATTGGGCCTCAATACATTGGCAAGTTAGAACTAGGGCCTTGATCCACTCGCAAGTTCATATCTAGGTTACCCTTTTTTGAACCCCTTGATGACAGGACAATCGCCTCGTACTGGTTGGTATAGTTTCTCAGTATAGTATCTTAGCTAATTATCAAAGAAATCCTATTCATATCTATTTCCGGCAGTCCAAATTACTGCATCTGTGTTTGCCAGTTTGGCAAGAAAAAAATATTTGGAAGCTATTCTATACAAGGAAGTTGATCATTTTTGGAGCAAAAACTTTCAAATATTTATAAAATTCGAGTACAATAAGTAAAAAAGTGCAGTATAGTATCTTGACCAAAAGGTGAGGATCAGGTATTCAATTGGCAATGTAGCACCTGCTGTAAAGATTTTTGTTTCTCATTAGTTTCTTTATCCTTTGAAACAACAACATTAGCTATAAGACTGAAAGAGATTTTCTCTAGGTGAATTTATGGAATTCATTTGACAGAGGTAAATGATAGCTAAATCTAAGAACAATTGGAATCCAAGAGAATTAATAGTCTTGACACTTGGGCATAGGCTCTATTGGACTCGACAACAAGGGAAATCAGGGATGGCAAACAAGCAGAAGATTAATGTTCTCTTGTTTAGAACTTGTGTTATTAGTTGAGTTGTTGTGGTTTCTGACCTGTTTTCTATCATGCTTTGAAGCAATCTGTTTCCAGTCTGGTCTCTGAAATCTCTGAAAAATATGGAAATATTTTGTGCTTTATTTCTTCATTTTGGTTTGTATGTCCAGCTTCCAAGAGCCCATGGCTCAAATTTTACACCAAGCTCTCTCAGTCAGCTTGATACTCTTGAGAGCTCTAGAAAATGCATTTTTATTTCTGATACACTAGATAATCTAAATAACACACTTTTGTTTCTATCATGGGCTGGAAGACTGATTACTTTTTTTTGTGTATAACCTCGCACCGCGCGGATATGATATTTGTCAATACAATCATTATATGAACATCTTATTGAACATACTTTTTTATTCTTGATTGCAGGTTGACATGCGAAGGGCTAACAATTCTGAAATTATGCTGACAAAAATTAAGATGCCTCTACCAGATATGATCGTATGTACCGTTTACACCTTGTATGCCAGTGACATTATGTTTGAGCTTCAGTTAAAATTATAAGTTGAGGCATCACTCGTAAGAAAATATTATTTTGTTTGGTCTCATTCTTACACGTGTTACTTTATAATTATCATAAAATAGCATAGCTTATTTAGAGGTGTGCAATCTACAGCCTCACCGACATTATCAAAATGTAAAAATAACAGACATACTCATTTGTTGTAAAGAACTTTGCACCTATTTAAAATGCTTGATGCAAGTTAACAAATTTTGGTTATTATTTTAAGAAAAAAGTTATCTGGTAGTTCTCTCCCAATGGCTTTATAATATATATTCACGGTAGGCCATATTGAATATGGAACTCAAAACTTTGCAGACACTGCCTTAATGTATGGCCTCAGTTCTCAACAGGTGATCAGACCCCCTATAGATTCTTCCAGTATCATTATTTATTTATTTTATATTTTGTTAGTTTTATTTGCATCTTTGATATGAACACGATAACAACCATGCAAGCAGATGCACCCAAGAAATGACAAGACAGCAAGAGTACAAGTATGAGAGAGGATGGTTTCAATGTACACATATAGTACACTCTTCATTGTATTATCTATTTATATATATAGAAAGATGATGGACATTGATCATGTTTGACTAGGTCTTCTAGAGTCACAATAAAATGTACATATTTAGGTGGTAAGTAAATATGACCAAACCCCCTATGAAATATGTACAATGAGATATTAAAAATAAAATAAAGGTGTAAATTACACTTAAAATGTATGGTCTAAGACTCTAACTAAGTCCACTAATAAAGGACCAAGCCTCATAAATTCCTCCCTGCTTAAAGGAAAGGGTCCTCGATTTCTGCTTTACTTTGGGGTACACCTCTTCCATTGGAGCACAAAAAATAAAATAAAAGGTGTAAATTACACTTAAAATGTATGGTCTAAGACTCTAACTAAGTCCACTAATAAAGGACCAAGACTCATAAATTCCTCCCTGCTTAAAGGAAAGGGTCCTCAATTTCTGCTTTACTTTGGGGTACACCTCTTCCATTGGAGCACAAAACAATCCTTGGGATTTGTGTAGTTGGGGTTTTGGTTCAAACCCATGTTCTTGTTTAAGAGTCAAAACCAAATCCAATAGAAGAAGCATATTGCTAATGTTCGAGGTCCTTCTAAGAAAGACCATCCTTGGATCAGTCATGTACCATGTTGTAGAGCTGATATATTGTGCAACACAGAAGCAAACTGCAAGCATTTTAACCAATCCTCTTGGTTTAGATAAGTTTGTAAAAGTTAAAGGATGAACTTGGTGTAGGTTCACATATGTCCATCGGGGGAGGGCGTTAGAGTATATGCAGTATAATGGTCAATGGAATTTATTTATCACAGTGCTTCTGAGCTAGTCACCAATTAAAGAGGTTTAGGACATTGATTCAGTCACTTGTTTTTTTAGTTACAAAATGTTGGTTTCCATTAATGCCCATCTCTATCACTAGACATTCCTTTTTTATTGTAATACACATGGGATAATAATATCAATCTCTCTCTGCAACTCTGTTTCATGTGTGTGCATAATTTATAATTCTTTCCTATGTATACTGTCTTGTTGTGAATCCCTCATTGTTCTGCTGAATGACAAACATGAAAACAAAAATGCTATGATGCTCTAATTTTTTCTTTGTTTCTATGGATACGAAATTTGGTGCCCATCGGTTCATATACATCCCATGAGCACCCTTGACCACAGAATATGTCTGCGAGCTTGCCCTTGATGAGAACTTGCCAACTCTTCTGGATCTAGGTTGCCATGGAGTAGTGGGACGGCCATATACCTGTAAATTGGCCTATCAGACCTCAATTTTCCAGAGCAAGAGCATTTTTCCAATCGGAGGAAGCTGGAAGAGTGAATTCTGGGATTATCTTCAGGTTTTTTGATGAACCGAGAGGGAGGATCATGAGAAACTGCAGCAGATTTTCCCATCGAGGAGATGAGATTGTTGAAGACAGTAGCTTCAATGTTTGGAGGGGCCAAGAGCCACCCTGTAGGATCTATATTCATCATGCAGGAATGATCAGGGCAGTAGTAGAGAATGTGACTCACCATCATAACAAATTCCTAAGCATATAATACAATCCCCCTACCTAATGTTGGTTTTTCGTTTGGGTTTCCATTGTAAATCCCGTGTCTATCTGTTAATTATTTTTGTGATTGGGTTGGTTGCATTGCTGGGGTAAAAGTATGGTGCTCTGGTTATGCCAATGACATTTGTTAGTAATTCTGTTTACTGCTAATCAATTCTAGTGCATAGTGGCATCGCTTCTTCCTTATTTGAATTGTAATGGTATCTACAGCCAGTGCCATAATCATTGTGTTCAATTTTCTATTCCCAAGTTAGTTAAGTGACTTTAACTGTTGGTTTGATTCATCATTGGTATGAGCTTTGTATAATCACAAGTTGCAGCCCATATTAATAATTGTTGAGTCATTGGCTTATTGAATCACATGCTACAGCCTCTTCTCCTGTCCAACAGTCTCTCAGTTGATAATTTGATGGAACCCATAGCCACACACTATTAATTTGTGCATTTATGGATTCCCCAGACTATTGATTGTTGCCAATAGTTCAATTTTGTTTTGTTACTAGTTATTGTTAATCAAATCGACCCATCCTCCATGCGCTGCAATAGAGAGTCTGCTTGTGCTATGTGAAATCCAATCTGTATAAAGAATGCAACAACAACAATGGTGCTTATTTTAGCATTGATCGAATTATTAGTATTAGTGGTCCAATTGTTGTATAAGTGTCTCATTGGGAAAACCTGTGAGCATTGACTTCTCTTACAGCACTCTTTGACTCCCTAAGACCATGAGTATAAGCGATTGCATACAGTCAGTGTTGAGCTCTTTTCTGTTATAATATAACCAGCATATAGTCAATATAGATGTCCTCCAATTCTATGGTTTGATTGCCCCTACAATATATTCTGTATGGGTTGAATGTTGTAAACAATTGGGTGTGTGATTCAGCTGGTTTGACAGAACCAAAGTGTTGAGTTTGTCATTACAATACAGCAGATTTGATTGAGCATTGGTCTAGCCACCACAAGCTATTAAGTCAAGCCTCAGTGAAGTTAAAGAGCATTGTGTTCAATAAGGTGCTTATAATATGGTTTGATTCCATTGTGAATGAGAAGTTGCAAGTGATCAATTATGTGTTGTGTTAGCACATTGAAGGAATACCACAGAGTACTCTTCCATTTTGGCACTGACGGAGTTGTAGATTGCTGCATGAAATTGGCATTGTGTGTAGCATTGCAGTGAACCAAATCAGAAACATCTACTAACATCAAGCCAGGGCCCGCATCTACTAACATCAAGCCACTTGGATTTTTCATGACCTTACGAATTTGGTATCTAGGTGGATTTATATAGCCTATCATAGGCATTCCCTTTAAGCCATACTATGAATCAGGCCTCCTAGCCATTGCCAATTAACCTCAATACCTGGTTTTCCTGCAATGTTGAAAACTGGATATGCTAGCAATTGATTCCCAAACCTATCACTGATTGGTAGGCCGTTCATCAAAAACAATCAAATGCAATTGCCAAACGTATGTGAATAAACACTTCAATGACATAGGCAACTTCCAAGTTACTTTTGTTTTTGCAAAGTGAAAATGATTTCACACTAATGTCAAGACAACTATTTCCAGCCCAAGCAAATTGTATTATAACAGCAGCAATAGTACCTTTCGGTCAAGAAATGATGGTGTCCATATGCTTATATTTTTTACAAAGAGATTAAAACTACCTGTAATAGGAACTTTTAAAAAAAAATGATCTGTTTACCTCAAGGCCATGTAAGCTGCAGGCTGAGAAGAAAGCCAAATCGTCTGCCAAGTCATGACAAGGGGAAACTGGAAGTATGTTGTGCATCATCTGAGTAGCTCGGAAAATGTATCTCCACATTGATCATCATAACTCAGCTCATGTAAATGGACTGGGTCATGCCTCTGACAAGCTACTCTGCATCATAGTAGCCCTGCTGCTATGGATGTGACAACAGTACCTTTGTAATCTGGAAAACAACTATATATTATAGGGAGTAAACTGATTGTGATAATGTCCTTTTCTTTGAAGACTATTCAATGTCTAACCTATACATCCTATTTCTGCAGAATTAAAAATTTGGTGACAAGCTATTAAGTCTGGGTTCTTCTCTTCGTTTTTTATCTGATACATATTTTCCTTAGTATTTTACATTTACACTCTATTCTTGGAGCAATAAGAATTTAAGTCTGAGTATGTTAAAATATCCTTATTTGAGTAAATTTCCATGGTATGCACTTGTTTAGGACCTTTTTTTTATGGTTGGTATTGACAGTTCTTCTTATTACAAAACCAAACAAAGGATGATTCAAGCAAATTCAGATTCCAACATCCCAGAAGAAATCACTGCTAGAAGCAGAAATTGTCATCTTTGTCAAAATGACTATATAGTTACACTGTGTTGCAAATATCTCTGATTCTCCTAATATTTCCAATTTTTTTCTGAGTTTTTCAGGTTGCTAATAATTATGAGTTTTTCAAGTCCAAGTTTTTGTTGCTGGTATTTTCCCGTATATTTTGATAAGTCTCTTTCAACAACCTTGGCAATATATTCCCCATAATGATATTTGCAACATTTGTACCTACAGCAGAAATGTCCTCTAAAAGCTGTTAGTGGATGTGTAGAAATATATAAATGAAGTTGAGCATGCTTCCTACATTAAATATTGTATTTTCTGTCAAAATAACTTGGTTGTATTCATGGCATGATATTTTTGAATTTATTATTTGTTATTACATTTTTTTTCATTCTTTATGTTGTTAATAATTACAAATTGGAATATCATTCTTTGTGTGGTAGTATCTGTTAAGGAATATCATACATGGAATCCTCCGTTTAATGTCTTAACGACCCTTATATATGCTATTTCTTACTGAGATTTTTGTATCTATTTTAGGGAGGTAGAGAATCAGAAGTGACAGGATCCCCAACAGAGAAGGCTATTCTTTCTTGGGCATTGAAGGTATGATGCGCTTTTATGTCTTCTCTTTGTCAAAAGTGTTGATCATTACTTGCTCAGTTCAGTTACATATCAGCTAATAATTCTTATTTTTCTCTTTTCCATATTTAACTCTCTTGGAGAATTAGTTGCTTTTTATCTCTCAGGAGTATGCTCCTGAGTCCTGTCTTGTAATTCCTTCGTCGACATGATCCCATTTCAGCATCTTTAATGGTGGAACTATAAAAGAAGCAAAAATAGTGCTAGTTAATGAACAGTTAGAGTGTTAGTGAGCTCAAAGCACATTTCCTAGCTTCAGGGAAAATAGCACTTATCCCCCAGCTGATTATGGATAAATATATATTTTATTTTAACAGTGGTTTCCAAAATATTTTTCCTTCTAGGTAACATGATTGTCAGGAAAGACCTGTGAATCAAGGTACTTATTATACAGGAACATCGTTTATATGGCATGCAAAGGCTGATGTAGCTGTTTTTGCCTTAAGGATATAGAACAGAGAACTATTCACAGAATATTAGTTTTTTCCTTACATCAATGTGCACAAAACTAAGAATGAAATCCCTTCTTAGAGAGATCAGAAAAAAAAAAATGTTTAGAAACACATTGATTATGAAGGTAATTACTGACAGTATATTAGATGTATACCCATCAATCATACAGGGAACCCTCTAAACAACATTAAATTTTGAACTTAGAGATGTTGCCTCATTTTTCATAGTACTCATGTAAAAATAACCCTCATACACAGCAATACACAACTATTGACTCTCTCTATGTATATGTGGGAGGCTATGCTATACATAATACAGTGCTTTTGATTATTTTGCAGTTATTATTGGACCTTGCATTTTGTGGTTAGTTTCCAGCATGCTATTTACTGAGTTCTACTTCATGTGCAAATCACCTGCTAGATTCTACATTGTTGATTTCATTTCATATGCAATATGTTTGATATTCATCATGAGATTGGTTCCATACAAATCACAAGATACAAATTAGTGTGTATTGGGATATAATGTTGGTTTTAACTTTTAAACAATAGTGGGAGTTCAGTTCAAATTTCTATATTTATCTTTAAATGTCATAATTTGCAGTAACATTTGGAAGTTGGAAGATACTCATGTCACTAAACCAGATATTGAATTTTGAAAGTTCATATAAATACAATATTAGATACATGATCTATGTAATGTGATTCTAAGTATTTTTCTTGTGCTTGGTTGTTGAGTGCAGACTTCTTGCAGTTGTGTTACTGTTTGTGACACTCTCCCTCTTCCATGTGCAACATTATGCCTGGAACATCTTCAAATTGTGGGATTGCAATGGGGAACCAGCAGGTTCCCGTAGTCAAGAAAAGAAGTATTATGGGCATTCATGATGAAAGCAGCTTAAAGCAGAAGAGGAGAAAGATAAATGCATCGACTTTATGTGAGGATCCTATGATAATAGATAAGTTATCATGTGGTGAACTTCATGAATATTTATTAGCAAGGGTGGTTGCATGATTTCCTGTGTCTAGCTTCTTCTGTTTTCGATCAGTGTGCAAAGGATGGAATTCAATGATATATTCTCCAAGTTTTTTAAATGCTTGTTCAGAGATCCCGTCTCGTTGTCCATGGTTCTACATGGCAGACTCAAAGTTTGATCAGGGTCAGTTTGATCATGCATACATGTCTAGATTCTAGAGGGTCAGAGGTCCTGCACAACATATCAATAACAATCTGACTCCAGCATTGTAAATAGTTAGGAAATGTTCCAGAAAAAAAATGTACTAGCTTGTTTAAGAAAGGAGGTCAAGATTCAGAATGACTGAAATAACCAAAGACAACAGTTTAGACAATAGCTTTATGAAGATGAAATGTACCATCTAGAAACAACATTAACTAAAAACAATTTTGAGTCCATGTATCTTGTTATGTGCACTTAAATACTTTCAATCCAGATTCTGTTTAATAACCTTATTTTTGTTGTAAAAGAGAACATCTACGTATTTAGTTGTCAAAGAGAGTATCTAAACTTATGAATAAAGTATTCAAGAATCTGTCAAAATAGGATGCTTAATCAAGTGCACTAACATGATGACACTATAGTTTTCAAGTTGTGGTCAATTTATTTCATTCACCAAGATTTGTTTTTAATATAATCGAAAGTTCACCTGTGCAGATGAAATTATTTCGTTCATCACAATCAGGGTTTTACTGTTGTCCATGTAAATCCAGAGGTCTCACCAAAACTGAATAGCCTATTCCTAGCACGATGAAAATTGAAACAACAACTAGACTTCAGGTGAGGCTTAAAGAATCTTGAGGTAGGCATCTTATTTAAATAAACATTCATGAGTGCTTCTCTTACCATCCCATTGTTAAACAAAATCACATAATCAACAAATAGAAACATTTATGTAGCAACACACAATCCTCAATTGGATTCTACAACTATTTCTTAAACACCCTTATTTCCTGTCCTTCTCAAGTTTAGGTTATTAGGTATGCATAAATACATTATCTTGTTCTCTAAGACCCTTTTACGAACCACTTTAATAGATTGTGTAATTGTTTAGGATATTTTGTTTCCTGATCACGGTAGATTTTTGTGCTTATTAATGTGTTTGGAAAAATAAAATGGATTTTAAGCATCATTGTCTTTGGATCTTATTGTCTTTTATTAGAATTCAAATGATGAAATCTGTGTTAATATTGCTCCTCTTCCCGATTCTTAAAGGGTGCTATCTCAATGGAAGAGCGCCTGCCTTACAAGCAGGAGGCTGGTGATTCGATTCCTCCATGCCCTAATGATATTCCAGTGTATTTCTAAAGGTAAAAAATGTAGTAGTGCAAGATGGATGCAATATTAGACGCAACACTAAATGCAAAACAAGATGTAAAAGTGGACATCACACCAAACACACAAGTGGATGCAAAAGTGGACGTTATGTCAGACACAAATGTGAACAAAAAAATGGATGTCACGGTAAAAGAAAAATTGGATGCAAAAGAAGACTCAACACTAGACACAATTAATGACTCAAAACTAGATGCAATACTAGGCCCAAAACTAGATGCAACAATAGATGCAAAAGTGGACTCCTAACTAGACGTAAAATTGGACATTAAATTGAGCACAAAATATGGTGTATAAATGGACATAAGAATAGGCGTAACAACAGGTGCAAAACTCAAAGCAACGCTTGACGCAAACAAAAACCTAAAACGAGACACAATATTGGATGCAAGATGGGACGAAACATTGGATGTAAAAATAGACGTAATATTGAATGCAATATGGGATGCAACATTGTACACACAACTAGATGCAATATTAGATACAAACATGGGTGAAAAACTAGGCACAACACTAGGTGCAACACTGGGTGCAACATTGGGCTCAAACATAGATGCAAAAAAGACATCAACCAAGATGCAACACTAGGTGTAAACCTAGATGCAAAATACGACATAAAACAAGATGAAACGTTAGGCACAAACATGGATACAAAAAAAGATGTAAAACAAGATGCAAAATTAGATGAAAAAAGGGATGCAACATTATAAGTAAAATTGGATGCAAAACTAGATGCAATATTAGATACAAACATGGGTGAAAAACTAGGCACAACACTAGGTGCAACACTGGGTGCAACATTGGGCTCAAACATAGATGCAAAAAAGACATCAACCAAGATGCAACACTAGGTGGAAACCTAGATGCAAAATAAGATGTAAAACAAGATGCAAAATTGGGCGTAACAAAAGATGCAAAAAATTGGGTGCAAAAATGGACGCAAAAATGGATGTTAAAAAGGACGGAAAAAAAGATGCAATAGATGGCGTTTTATGAAATTGTAAAAGAGCACCAGGTTTAGCGCTGGATTGTTCACCAAAATTGAGAAAAAATTACACTAAAATCCGGCACTAAATTCGACGCTAAATCCAGTTTTTGTTGTAGTGTATATTTATACTTGGGTAATACATAATTAAACCTTTTGAGATAATATTCTAAGCTCTCGTATTCAAGTTGTTGTATCTTGAAAATATCTTTTTGAGAGTCTCTAGGTTTGCAATACTCCTGATATTTTCGCAATATGGTTTTCATATATTCCCAAGTTTTGATACTATACTCTGATAATCCCATGAACCATATTAAACTAGAATCTTTTAATGTAGCAGGGAAAAGTTAAAGTTTTTGAGAATCTTTTAGATAGTTATAGCTTCTACAAAGAATGTCAAACTTGAATAGAAATGTCTCCAGGTCTTCATTACTCTTCCTATAGAAAGTAGGTAATGAGGAGAGAGGGATTTTTTTCATATTTACATCCTGTGTAGTGTCTAGGATAGGAAACCAAAAGGTAACCTCAGTTCGATTTTCTACTTCTTCTTCCTCATGATTTCAAGCCTCATCATGATCTTCATTTTCTCCTCGTCTCTCCATGTATATTTGATTGTTAAAGAGAGTGTACCTAGGAGGATCCTTTCGCGGTGATAATGAAGTGTCCCAACATTCTTTTTCAAGGGAGATCTTCCTCCGATGAAAGAAGTTGCCAGCCGTAGGTTTATTAGGTTCTATAGGGGGGTAGTTTCTGCTGTAGATGTCTCAATCTATGAAACAATTGTGTTTATTGAGCTACAAAAGAGAGATTTTACCTGTGCAGGATCAATGAAATTAACAAAGTTTGGATCCCCTACTAGTGAAAAATCTCTATCGTTAGGTTTTGGTACTAGTGGAGGGTTAAGGGTTTCCAATGGTTGACCCTCTTGAACTTCTTCAGGAATGGGGTTTTTAGAACTTCCTTCCAGGGTTTCTCTACCTTATATGGCTCTTCCTTTAAGTTTCCAGGAAGAGGTACTTCCTACATGTGACTTCTGATACCTTTATGCTAAGTTAGTGTTTGGGGTAGCACGCCCCCTGTAAAGGTTAGCAAGAATTTTAACAGAGTTTTGAAAGCTTGTTCTAACGTATCTACCTTTAGAATCTCTAGGATTTTTCATAAAAAAATAAACTAAACCTATAATATTATTATTAATGTTGGGTTTGGGGCATGTTACAACAGATGCATAGGTTCTTACCTCTCATCTTATAGCTCCCCTGCCACCAGCCTATTACTAAACTTCATAGGAAATTCTACCTATTCTACCTTACAGAACAACTCCCCGGCAAGGGTGCCAAAATGTTGAGTGTTTTATTGTCTAAATGAATTCACCAAATATTTAATTATCGACCAGGGTTTGTAAAATTGGAGTTGACACATAATATATTCTAAGGTAGAGGGGTACCTAGGATGTCGTAGAAATATTTTAAAAAAGAAAATATCAAAAGATCTTTAAAAACGAAAAACCGAGTCAAACTTCAGAAATACAACTACTAAGTTAAGAAGACTTGACTTAAACCAATAGATGAGAGTCGTATCAATCTATACTAATTTACTCTATGAACAATAACTAAAAAGATATAAACAATACTACTCTATTAAACAAGACTTGATAAAAATAAACTATAGTTGAACTATACATGCATTTAATAAAACAATCAAAACTAAGCCGACTTATCTAGTTCATGCTAGATTTTTATCATTTAATAAATATGATCTTAGGATCTTATCTGAGAGAATAAAATACACAACAATCAATCACAAGAAACAATAGACATAAATATTTATACTTGGGGAAACCATAAAGGAAAAACCCCACAACTTTCTCATAGATAGAATGAGCACTAATGGAAAAAGTAAAACCCAAAAAAAATAAAGATGATCTCGAATAGTTGATCTCTCTCACTTGTTCCAGCACTTCCTCTCTCACTCATGTTCCCCAATTGAGTGAGTGTATGTGTGTAGAAATGAGGAGAGCCTCACTTCTATTTATATTCTTCCATTCACTTGATTTCCACTCCAACAGGTCAGCCTCACTTGACAATTAATTACCAGGGTCGACTTCTCTAAAAGAGTCTAATAACCGTATTTCCCCACAATTTTGGGGACTTTACCCCCCTGATCAACAAGGAGGGTTAACCTCAACTCAATTCTGTGGACTATTTCCCTGACTTACAACATAGGGTTAACCTCAACTCATTGTGTGGACTATTGCCTCTACTTACAATGGAGGGTTAACATCATTGACTTTACATGAATTTATTATATTAATGACTCTCCTTATCGGAACATTGGGGTATAATATAAGATATACAAGTGAATACATTCCAAAGTTACAAATACATCAACACTCCATATTAATTAGGAAGGTATTCTCTTGAAACAATTCATCAATACAAGTATTCTTCTCTAGATCATCATCAAAGTTGGATCATCACTAGATCATCATCATCATCACTACTTCCGCTATCTCGATCAAATGGTGCTACCTCTCAATTCTTCTCATCATAGGAAGTTCTACATAGCCAAACCTTTTTCATGTTGGTTGTAGGCCTAGACTCCATGTAGGTCTTCCTCTACAGAGCCAGTCCTTTTTCATATTGGATGTAGGACTCCATAGAGCTAGTCCTTTTTCATACAAGATGTACCACCACAGAACCAATCCTTTTTCATACTAGATGTGGGTATTTATAGAGCCAATCCTTTTTCATACTGGATGTAGGCTGCTACCGAGCCAACCGTTTTTCATGCTACATGTACTTCCACAGAGCCTATACTTTTTCATACTGGATGTGGGTCTCTACAGAGCTAGTCATTTTTCATACTGGATATAGGCCACTACAGAGCCTGCCCTTTTTCATGTTGGATGTACTTCCACAAATCCAATCCTTTTTCATAATGGATGTGGGTCTATACAGAGGTAGTCCTTTTTCATACTGGATTTAGGCCACTACAGAGCCATCCGTTTTTCATGATGGATGTACTTCCACTGAGCCGGTCCTTTTTCATACTGGATGTGGGTCTCTATAGAGCCAGTCCTTTTTCATACTGGATGTAGGCCACTACAAAGCCAACCCTTTTTCATGATGGATGTACTTCCACAAATTCAGTCCTTTTTCATACTGGATGTGGGTCTCTACAGAGCAAGTCCTTTTTCATATTGGATGTAGGTCATGCCCTGTGCATGGTCTTCCATTATACATCCAGTACTTTTTCCTACTGGATGTATATATCAACACTTATATTTGACTATGGGAGGAACCAATCCTTCCACCATGTCAGAAGGGCTCAACACTTACAACTAACCATGGGAGGCCCCGCCTACCACCATGTTAGAAAGGCACAACACCTATATCTGACCATGGGAGTCCATTCCTACCACCATGTCAAAAAGGAACAACAATTATATCTGACCATGGGAGGCTTGGCCTACCACCATGTCAGAAAGGCTCATGGACTCATCACTTCCCCTTTGAAGGAACCTCTATTTGGAGACCACCAAGCTTCTCCTTGAAGTACTCAAACTTCAACTTATCCATTTCTACCATAGAATCACATCAGGGTTGATTACGTATAAGGATAAACTGCAAGCTTTTCCAGGGCCTATTATATATGAGGACAACCTATAGGACCATTTACATGAACATCTGAGAAACCTACAAGCTTCACTAGGATTTTATGCTTAGATAACCTATCTAACCGGCTATACTAGAACTCCCTCTTTTGAGAGATCTTGATCTATATCACATACTAGAGCTTCACTGCTCTTCTCTGCATCATACAAAAAATGCAAGTCGGATCAATCAAATCAAATAGTAATTTTCAAAAGAAACATAGTACCTCCCAAATAGTCGAGTAAGTGGTAACATATTTTTCCTCGGCTGTACTCAGTGCCATGTAGGACTCCTTCCTACTAAACCAATAGATCACACCTAATCTCATACTCAAAGTGCTCTTCCCATCAATGGCACTGAGTGTCCAATCTAAATCCACATAACCCTCCAATTTAATCTTTTGATTCGATTCATACTTAAGCCCATAGTCAACTGTACCCTTTAGGTACCTCACTGCATGGTTTGCAACCATCAGGTGAACATGTCTCAGATCTGTCAAGGACATCAATTTTTTCACAACAAATCAAGTATCTAGTCTCTTATTCATTAGTTACATCAAGGAACAAATCATCTGACGATACATCATGGCATCAACCAACTCTAATGAAGCATCACTCAATAGATTCAGGTTTGATACCATATGTGTGGTCATGGCCTTGCATTCCATTATCTTGAACCTCTTCAGGATCTCTATTGCATACTTCCCTTGTCCCAGGGAGATTCCGTTTGCACTTTGCCACAACTCCATGCCTACAAATTAGTGCATCACATCCAAGTCCTTCATCTCAAACTTCGCAGCAAGTCTCGTTCTTGCAACTTTAATGTGTTCCTCTTTTCTTTTAGGAACAAGTCATCAACATATAACATGAGCAACACTGGTATTCCACCTTCAACCCTGAAGTAAACGTTGGAATCCTCTTTACTCTCAGTAAATCCTAGAGCCATCAATAATTTGTTCATCCTATCGTACCATGTCGAACCTCAGGATATTTTGCAGTCGCTCCCTCTGAAGTGGAGCATCATTCTCCCTCTTCCTTTCGTACTCTATGCATTGAAACATTCTATACTAGAGTGACAAGTAGCTTCCTCTTCTACTAATATTCTATGTATCCATCTAGGGTTGCTGGATACCAAGATCCTCTATCTTTAACCTTTTCAAAAGTTCTTCTCGCACCCATCAGTAAGCTTGTCATCCTCTATAGGATTTCACCTTCGACCTTGTAGAAAAGATTAAGATCTCCATCACTCTAGGTGATATTCAAGCTCCTGATGTATGTGTTATCCCATGGGTGCCTTTTGAGCTCATACAAGGCCTTATTTAATTTGCACACATGAGTCCTCTTGTCATGTGTCTAAACTCTCGGTGGCAACAAATTTCTCTTCGTAGTCTATGCCTTCTTTCTATGAGAAGCCTCGTGCTATGAATATTGCCTTTTATCCCGTGATGTTTCCATCTACTGCATGTTGTATCTTGTTGATCCATATGGAAGACACTGCATTCTTCCCTTTAGGTCTCGATATTGCATTCTAGACATCGTTCTTCTTAAACTGTACTCTCCTTCCCTTTCTTCTTGCCTACTTCTTCATAGCTGGAAGGTTTTGCATCAATGATGTCTCTCAATAGTGTCACATAACTACACTATGTCTGAGAACTCTTTCTTTCTTTGAAGGTATAGTCATATTACTCTTCATCTTGTATTATTTCTTGAACTATCATCACTTGTTCTTTGGAAGAAGTCTCATCCTTATTTTCTTATAGGCGATTGTAAGCAATATTTCCTACAAGTCAAATGCATTAGTGTTATGGTTATAAATATTTCATAAGCTATTTTCATAATGGAAAATTTTTATGCATAAAGATATAACCATGCAACTATTTTATCCAATACAACATTAATCCATATCTCACGGAAACTTTCTAGATTGCTTCCATCTCTACCATGACATCATTAAGATTGCACACTAATCCGATATGTCAGCAAAGAGGTTTCATTATAGATAATTAGCAATGGAGAGTTGTATATCACCATGAGCTACTTACCCATCACATGCATATTAGTAGTATACTATAATTAATGCAAATATTCTATCATGCATAACACATCAACTAAATATAAACAAATGCATAACAATATAATATCATGAAATGACAAGTTAATACTTATATTTATTTGTTTCGTGGATATACTCCTTCTTGAGCCTTCTCCTTCATCATCTTCTTCATTCATAACAACATCATTTCTTATCCAAATTATTAATATGGATAAGAGGTTATTCAAGAATCCGGTCCTTCATATCTTCTTTGGATCATGAGAGCTTGATATTCAGTTGCTCCCATCTTCTCTTTCTCTTATTATGAGTCGAGCTTATTCTTGTGTGCACTCTTCCCAGAGTCTGCTAAAAGTAATCACTTCATTCTGGAACACATTCCTCAAATGAATGAATCCCATGATCCTAGGAGGCCATTCAAGGTGGTTATTACAATTTCTATATCCTCTACTTCTTCATCCAGTTCTTCAAGTTGTTCTTTGATTTGAGAGACCCTTGTAAAGTATGACTGTAAGCTCTCTTCATTCTATATCTTTACATTCTTCAACTGGTTTCTAAAATTCATCTTCCGATTTATCTTGTTCCCATCAAATATCTTGGTCAAGGAATCAAACATCTCTTTAAGTGTCTTTAGGTAAGACACATGTGGTATAAGGTGATCCTCTTGACCTTGACCAAGTTCTTCTTGTGTAAGGCTTTATCCTCATCTCCCTCTAGAAGTGGAACCTATCCACTTATGTAGATGTCCAATTCATTTCCTTCAAGAACCAGTGAGATCCTATCCTTCAATGCATGGAAGTTGTCAGCTTCACCAATATTTTCGTCAAGCTGGTGTCATTAATCATTTTGAAATGACAACCTCAAATGTAAATAGCAAAATATTAGATCTTACCGATTTGAGGTGTCCATCCTGGTTTTAGTGCTTACTGATCTAGGGTTTGTTAGAGAAACCCTAATTTTCAAAACTTGGAATATTTCATATCTAATTAGATAGAAATATGGGTCTCTTCAAGGTGAGCTATCCAATGTACTCCTTTTCTGAAAACAGTGGAGGGAAGCTTCAGGAACAGGAAGCCCTAGTTTTCCAATTTCCTCTACAGAAATGCCTGATATTGTTTCTACGGTATCGCCAAAATTAATGCTCCTATGTGACTGAAATTTTGTACTAAAGTATCCTTGTATTTCCTATTTCCAACACCATGGGTTTTAGCAGAATTGGTTTCACCAATTGGGACTTATGAGAGTTTTCCCAAGGTGGCCTATTTCAAAACTATTCAGAATAGCGAACTTGTATGGACTACCACATGTCCATGTTTCACCATTATGGTCAAAAACTTTTACCAAATAAATTACAGTTCGTTCCCTATCTGTAAAATCTTGCAAATTTTCATTTGGACCTTCGTATCCCGAGATATAGAAATTATCCCTAGGTGTCATGTTTAGGGATAAATCCTGGAAGAGGATGTAACCTTGATTTGGAGGAATCATATCTCCCAGAATATAACAAATATGAGGCTACAATTTTTACATAGTGTACAACACAATTTTATCTTCGGCCTTTGAAAGTTTCATCCCATGAGACTTCTTCAATCCTGAGATATATCGAATCTGCCAAAACTACCAATTTTAGTATTTTAGGGTTTTTCATGCCCAAGGTTAAACTAGGGTTTGACTTTCCTGGAGTTTCACTCAAACAAAAACTTTAACCTTGGTCTTGAAAATTCTATTTTGATTATGAGAGAAATCCTATGCTGGGATCACTCAAACATTCCTCTTTTGTAAAAATCCCTAATTTCCCGCACCAAAAATAGAAAATGCCCAGAATCAAATTCTGCTTCGACAGAAAGAAGTTTCGTTTAATGGAGAGTCATCCTAGCCTCCTTTTTCTAATGGATTGTGAAGAGAGAGCCAAAAATTAAGAAGCCCTAGCTTCTCCAGCTGCACAATGTCTTCTTCTCATGTTATCTCTAATACCATTTTAGATTTTTATCATTTAAGCAATATGATCTTAGGATCTTATTTGAGAGAATAACATGCACAACAATCAATCACAATAGACAATAGACAAAAATATTTATCCTTGGGAAAAAATAAAGGAGAAACCCCGCAACTTCCTTAGAGATAGAATGATCACCAATGGAAAAAGTAAAACCCAAAAAAAAAGATGATCTCCAATATTTGATCTCTCTCACTTGTACCACCACTTCCTCTCACACTCATGCACCCCAGTTGAGTGAGTGTATGTGTGTGTAGAAATGAGGAGAGCCTCACTTCTATTTATATTCTTCCATTCACTTGATTTCCACTACAACAAGACGGCCTCACTTGAAAATTACTTACGAGGGCCAAATTCTTTAAGAGATTCTAATAACCCTAGTGCCCCACAAGTGTGGGGACTTTATACGCCCGATCAACAAGGAGGGTTAACCTCAACTCAATTATGGGGATTATTGCCCCGACTTACAATGGAGGGGTAACATCATTGAATTTACATGACTCTCCCGATAGGAACATAGGGGTATAATATAAGATATACAAGTGAATACATTCTAAAGTTACAAATACATCAACAATTCCATTCCCCTTGAGGGTTCTAGGGATACACATCAAATGTGATGGGTACTGGATAAAGTGTATCAAAATTACTTTCAAAAGTAACGAGGAAATTGAATGGGAGTAAATCTAACTTAACTTCTACAAAAAGATGCAAACTGAAAAGTGCCCAATTGCAAGTTATTGTAAACATTGTAATCTATTCTTAATTCATGAGTAAGTGACACTTTATGTATTTGAAATATAATTCTAATTAACAACGAGTATATTAACAAGCAACTAATAATATGTATGTTTAATGACTATTCTGAAATCAGAAGCATGCAATCAATTATGCTATCTTATGAAGTATACAGATAAATACAAGTTTTAGGGAAATCTAAACATATGGAAAATGACTTAGGGAATTTAATCTAAAAGCAAGTAGATAATGTAATAAATATATTTTATTTCTAGATCAAATCTTATCCTATGAACATCATCATCAACTACAGAATAAGTCAAGCAGATTCTATACTTACACTAGAAATGATTATCAAACCATAAAGAAATAATGTACATTTTAGAGAATGAGATTAACAAGTCTAATTTAAAATCAATCTAAATGAGAATGGAGTAAATTAAACTAGAAATGAAGTTAACAAGTTCTAAAGCAATAATAAATTAAGAAACCATAGATAAAAGGAACACAATTCAAAAAGCAATCTAAAGCAAAAAGGAATGAAAATTAAGAATAGTTGTGGAGCTTAATGAATACTTTATGTGGCTCAAAATAAGGTCTGAACTATATATATAATTATTGGTTAACTACAGATAATGATACAATTCAGAAACTTGAAAAACTGGACTTTAAACAAACATAAAAACAAAACATGAAATATTAAAGTCTGAATGACAGTCCGAATGACATTCCAGATGGTGAAAAACAATGTAAATTACGAAATAAACAACCTAAATGATTTCGACACTAACTGGTTTATGTATATGAGGTTATATTGCATACAAGATAGTAACTAATCTATTTAGCAATTAAAATAACAGAAGAGTAATTATGTTAATCTACAAGTACAGAAGAATCAACAAAGCTGAACCTAACTATGAGCTATGCCTGAAACATTAAACTAATTAAGATCTAGCTAATTACAGATGTAAAAATAAAGAACAAATTGAAAGAAAGGCAGGAAGTAACTATGCACAACCGGTCACTTTGAAATCTACAAATAAAATTTATATTAACATTGAAACACATATTATATAATCAATAGAAAATATATATTCTCATGAGACAAAACAACATCAGCTATAGGAGAATTGAATTACACACACATATTTAAAACATAAAGTACTTATCTAGAAAAGGAAGTAATGGAAATATACACATAGAAGACCTCTGGTTGTTGAGGGGCCCTTATTAGCAATTAGGGGCTGCTTCTAAGTCAATCAATTACTCACAGAAGAAGAAAACATGTATCCACAACTGGAATAGAATTTTTATTAAACTTGGAACGGATATTTACAGAGTTTATATGTATGTGACTAGCTAGCTTTTGATTCTCATCCGAAGACATCTTTTATAGTTTTACAAATAGAGGAGTAGGTTGAACCTTTGAGCGATCAACCTCTCTAATAATAGGCAGTCGTAATTGATGCATAACTGATTACACAATAGTTTACAACAGCGCACAAGCTATCTTCCTCATTCCTTGGGCATCAGTTCTCCTCGTGTGAACAGCTGGTGCATGGATCTCCTTTGACGTGGGAAGAGAGCATGGTGTTGAGCTGAAGAGCCCAAATCCTCTAGAATGGGGGCTCTCACACCATTGGGAAGGTGTGGCCAATAGAACCATGAGACCATTTTTCTTTTAACGTCCTAGAATATTCCAACCAACAAAGTCGCGGGTATGAACGGAGGGTGGTATGACAGTCTGAATGCAACTATGCATATTTTGCATGAATAATTTTCTAAGTGGAGGTATTCTTGAAAACCATAGCCTACAAAACAAAATCTATTTTCCAAGCACATCTAAAAATGTCACATTATTGTTAATAAAACCATAAAATAATGAGAATTAACCAAGACTTGTGTAATATTCAAATACATTCATACCTGGGTTTAATTGATAGTCTGAATGGAAAGAAGTATGCCAAAAAGAGACAAAAGTAATGCCAACAGATCAATTTATTAACCAAAAATGATGACAAAATCAGGCATCAACAGTGACCCACCTCTCCTCCCCCCTACTTACATGTATTTCTCTCTTTATTTGAAAAACTCATAGTCCGTCCATGTACTTTAGTTTTATTTGTACATGCAAGTATCTTTTTGGTGCACCCATTTATTTGGTGACGTTTACATATATTATGTTATGCATCTTTCTAGTGAGTGAGTGGTCTATTGAGAGAACCCAATTGGGGCCATTGGTAACCCACCTTTCCCCCCGCCCACATACATGTATGCCTCGCTTTCTTTGAAAAAGTCGTTGTCCCTCCATGTAGTATAGTTTTCTTTGTACATGCAAGTATATTTTTGGTGCACCCATTGATTTGTTGACATTGACATACATTATTTTATGCAACCTTCTATGGAGCAAGTGGTTCTAGAATATCACCCAATCGGGGACACTGGTGACCCCCCTCCCCCCCCCCCCTAGGTACATGTATGTCTCGATTTATTTGAAAAAGTCAGTGTCCCTCCATGTAGTATATTTTTCTTTGTAAATGTAAGTATATTTTTGGTGCACCCATTTATTTTCTAACATTGACATATATTATTTTATGCAGCCTTCTAATGAGCGAGTGGTGATTGAAGGGAACCCAATTGGGTCCATTGGCAACCCACCTCTTCCCCCTCAAGTACATGTAAGTGTAGGATGCAGATAAATTTTCAAATATTTATATAATTCCTCTTCTTATCTAGGGTTGTACATGTATCTAATTGTTGGTACCATTTATTTTTGTGGGATGTTAGTGAGGCACTAACAGTACATGTAGTTACACCACATACTACCATCACTTACACACAGACAATAAGTAAAAATGTTATATTGGCTTGGAATTTGAACAAATGTACATGGAACTTTGTATTTGTTTTTACAAGTTGATAAACTAACTTAAAAATTTTGGTTTGTGTGCAGTCTCCAGAAATGATATTTGGTCCTCTTGTTTACACTGGGGAACACAGTCGAGCAGCTGAAAAAGAAACATAGACTTCTCAAAATCCACTGGCAGTGGCAGTCAAAGGGGGGATAACTAGAATTCATGTATAGGGGGGATAAATAGAATACTTCTATAGTGGGGATACATGCATGCACTGTTTTGTTTATATACACATAGATGTATAGTATGATCCACTATTTTGTATCATGGCCATGGCATGCCATTTTTGAAAACATTATATGTACATAAAATATAAAGCAAGTTTCAGATTTATATATATGGTTGACTTGATATGGGAACATGATATTAATTATATGCCCTTCAAATATGATTAACTATATCTTTAATTAATTGTGTGTTTAATTAAAATAATACTTAATGTGTGGTTCACCATCAAAGCTTTCATCTCATCTCTCACAGCCTCCATCCAATTGTTTTTTGTCTATATCCACTATGCTTCTTCAAATGTAGTAGTTTAAACTTCAATTTGAAAGTAATAAGTATTGTATAAGTATTGAATAAAATATTTACACCTTCTTGAAGTCCTACATTCTCTTGTAGATCTTATAACATGAGATATTCTACTATTGTAATTTGAGAATTGAGATTATAAGTCACTACAAATCAAGGTTTATCTTAGATCCTTGGTGTTGTCATTGCACTTCACTTCCACTTGAGTCTTCCATGAACTGCACTCCATTCCCACTACATGGTTCATTTTGTTTATGGTGTGGACTGATTATTTAGTGTTTAATTTAATTAAAACATATGGGCCCTAATTCCCTTTATCATGATGAAATAAGAATATTAAAGGCACTTGAGCACTTAAATGGAAAAATCCCTTGCAATTTCTCCCACCATCTATTTGACCCTCTCTTTTCTATAATGACATTAAACACATCACAAAAACATGAAATTGTATTTTTATTTTCATTATATTATTGTTTTGCATGAGCCCATGAACTTGTGAAACAATGTGAAGGAGGTTTGAGGTAACACTACAAAATAGCCACATAAAAAACAAGTGAATATCCCTTTATGATATTATAGACCTAATCATGACATATCCTTATGTGTTATTTATGTTGAATATATTATTTCTATTGTCACGTCCCGGTCTTGACCCCGTTACATTAGATGTATATGATGTATATATTGTAATGATCATGGTGTGGAGCTAAAGGCCAAGGCCCCACCATTGATTGGTTATGCTATGTTTTGGATTTAAAATTTGTCACCGATTGAATATCGGGGCATGCGGCACATATTATGTTGGCCATTATGTAAATACGCATCATAATTAATTAATGGACACAACCAGCTACGGCCGCGGCAACCAAATCGAATGGGGCATGATTTTCTAAGGATAAGGGGAGTGAAATATTTAACCTATGGGCCAATGGGGAAAAGCCAAATGTCTATGAGAGAACCCATCAAGCTGTCAACTACCTTTCTTGTCTTTTTCCCCAATCATTTAATTCTGCCAGAATGTGGTTGAGTTAGTTATTGCATGGAAGGGGAAGAGTATGGGCAACCAAAATTCGAATTGGGCAGAGACCCATTTTTGAAAAACGTGTTCTGACTTCCTTGGCAAGAAAAATGCCCAAAAACGCAGGCCATTCTGGCATACATTCACGTTTTCAATTTTCCTCACGTTTTGGGAGCAGCTGGAGTTTTTCCTGTGCATTTGGATCCCACGTTTTGGCGGTTGGCTTCATTTTTTCCATGGATTGGAGGTCGTTTTTGTAATGCCAGGGCATGGGTTGTATTCCTCACGTTTTTGGAGCTGCTGGTGCATTTTCTATTCACTTTTTTGTGATTTCATGTGTTTTACCATAGCTGTGAAGGGCCACTCACGTTTTTTTTGGCTGTCTCATTGACTATTGGTCTCATGCACAAGACTATTTGGGACGTTTTTCCCTGCTGTGAGTTGGTTTCCCTGATAAGCTTCAGGAATGTGTGTTTCCCCCATGTTGTGAGCCGTTTTTGCTGTTACGTATGGGGCTGTGTAATTCGTTTTTGTTGTTCAAGCTGTGTTAGCTAAATTGGTTGCCTGAGTGCAATGGTTGGTCTTTGGACTGTGTGAGGAGTGAGGATTTTGGCTTGGTTTCTTGATAAACCTGGTGTTAGAAACCACACAGACAGAACTAGAGGGCTGGCCTTCTTCTCCATCACCCCTGAATAGCACTGGAAGGGAATGCAGGGCCTGAGGGACTGTATAGCAGAGAAGGGACTGATTCCTTGTGTTGGGTGTGGATGGGTGTCTTAGAGGTCAGGCTAGTTATGGTGTAGGTGTTCTTGGCTCTGTAAGGAGCTCACCAGCTTAGCAATTTCCTTCTTCAGCTCCTTAATGGCCTGATAAACCCAACTTGGTTGGCTTGGCTGTGTGTTTTGGACATCCTTGGCTATGTGTAAGCCTGCTAGTTCCCTTATTCCTTGGAGAATCATGCCCAGCTCGGGGGTGGCAGCGTTGCTGAGAGATTAAGGAGCACGCTGGCCTATGGTTGGGTGGAACGTTGCAGTGACGTAGCTGGTTGTGGAGCAAGGCATTCATAAGATAAGTGATCTTGTGTATTTTACCTCTACAATTCCATATTTACTGTTAATTAAATGAAATGAACATGTTGAAATAATGAATGTGTGAATGCACGTTGTTTTCCGCTGTGCAAGATGAATTAATTAGGCTATGTATGATGAACAATTGAATTTGTGCATGATTATACTGTCATGCATTCTTCTCAGCATTATGTTTTAGCATTTCAGCATTTTGTTTTAAGTAATTTTTAAGCCTGTACATGTTCATGGATTTCCACTGTGTAAAATAAATGTTCAATGTGCATGTTTAGGCATTATGTTTATGAAATTTTATTCCTGCATATGTTTATGGGCGGTTATCCCGGTCTGATAAAGTTAGTAGATCGCGTCCTCTTTTCCGGTCGGAGGCTTGGGGACGTGACATCTATATGATTTTTTTTATTTATAAATTCCATTTCTCTTATAAATAGTGTAGTGAGGTGATGGGTGAGAAATAAGGTACCTATTAGTCATGATAGTTGGTTTGAGGAATACATTTGTGCATCATTCATATTAAAAAGATAAATATGAATTTAATCTCCCATATTAGTATTAGTGGATCAAGTGCTAGCCATATCCACTACCATTCATTTGTTCACCCAACAAGGATGGGGTAACACGAAACTGGACACATCGAAAAAGGAGGATCATGGAAACATTAATTTGGAAAATAATTTGAAGGTGTTCATACTGCTTTATCATCCTTCATGTTAAACCTATTCAACATATTTTCAATATATGTTTCATGTAATAGTTTTAATTTAAGGAAACTAAGCAAAACCCTAGTTTATGAAATCAATGCACAATGTAGTCATCGGGTCATGAAAACACAGTGGAGAGGGCCCCCTATATGTAATAACATTCTATCAAACCAACAGAGTCAAGGGTTCATTGATTCGACCTCTGGTTGTCGATTTATGTTGAGTTGAAATTTGCCTCAAAATGTCGTTCATGGACACTTGGTGACTTTCGGTCCGGGAGTGAAAAACAAAATGTAGAAGCATAATTGAAAGTCATTTTCTTTTGCAAGTGTGTATAGGAAAGGAAAATATGGGAACACTACCAATAGGTGGACAGTTAAGGGTTTTGCAGAGTTGAACCACAAATGCAAGATTTTCATTCAATGAAACTTAGAAAACCCCTAGTTTATGAAATCAATACGCAATTTAGTCATTGGGCCATGAAAACATGGTGGAGAGGGCCCCCTCGATGTAATCTCATGCCAGGACACCAACAGATTCAACGGTTTTTCAATCCTACCTTTGGTTGTCGATTTATGCCGAGTCGAAAGTCGCCTCAAAATCTGGTTCAAGGACACTTGGTGACTTTCATTCCGGGAGCGAAAACACAAACAAAGAAGGAGAATTGCATGTCATTGGATCCTGTAAGTGTGTATGGGTAAGGCTGATATGGGAACACTACCAATAGTTTCACTATTGAGGGTTTTGCAAATTTGACCCACCAATACAAGAGTTTCAAGAGTTGACCCACCAATATAATTAAATGTGCATTAATATAACTAAATGTGGATTAATATAAAAAAATTCATTAAAATTAAATTGAAACAACTCGAGAGCATGTTATTTTCTGAATTATATTTTATGGTGTCTAAATACATCGAGTAGTTCTTGGCACCTCAAATGTTGCATAGATCATGTTTGTATCCTAGGCATACGAAAGGATAAACATTAGTACTCTCATCATAAAATAAAGAGAACCCAATGAAAATGTGCAAACATTATTTCTAGATAACTCAATTGAGGGTGTAGGATCATGTTTATACTATCCAGTATCATGTGAATAGTAGGATGTTTATAAATGGTATCCATCAATCACAGGTTAGTACATTGGGAATAAACTAAAGGATAACTCATTCAAATTGTGCTTCAGCACACACTTTAATGTTTAAATAATGTACCTAACAATATATCCACACTCGACAATCTAGTAACACCTAATAATGCATTCACTCGAGTAGTAGATCTAGATCATCTATGTTGTTGATGGTTTCCATCTATCTCTCATACTCTAAATGAGGTAGAAATTGTATCGTACATTTGACCTATTTTTGTTTGAAAGTGTGCGCATCTTGATTTTCATACCAACTAACAGGTTGGTGAAGTGGTATACAATAGATCCTGGTCTATAATCCTTATATAAATAACCACCCTTCTTTTTCTATTGTGCTACTAGTGTCAAGTAGTCCCCTTTTATAACCATTGATCCAGTTGGGAGTTCAATATTTTCATCATCTGTAACTGGTTTGAAAATGGTTTGTTTCCCCTCTATGTAATGTGCCAACCAATAGTTAGAACCCCAATCATTATTTTTTGGGGGAACGACTACATATACATGACCTATGAAAGGAAATAGGTCGAGTTGACATTACTTTTATTAAAAAAGGTCTTGGTTGTAACATAAATAAAATTTCTTTAAATGTAAAGGCTTGTAGTGATTTAGGTACTACAAATTTACCTTTTTCTACATTCTTGTATGAGATCCGATATGTGATCATAGTCTATAGAAATATATGTCTGATCATCTTACAAATGGTCTATTTCATTAACCCCCCTCAGATCGATGCCAAGTTTCACTCAATGCCATGTATCTATACCATCACAATCATCCCATTCAACGATGCTACAGGAACTGCAAAAGAAATCCTTCAAGCTTATCCAAATTTGAAGGGCCAAGTTGTTTGAGTTTCTAATTGAATGAAACTATCGAGTTCCATGCATTGTGTTCACCTAATGTGTGCTGGATTGGTCCACATGTGTCAACTCCCATAATATTCTCCGCACTAGGTTTTTTCGTGTTGCTTGTTCTCCCATCATAGATGCACACCATTTCACTATAGATGCAATGTCTCAAATCCGAGCACCTGTAAAATTCATCTCTTCCCTTCTAAGGGTAGTTTTTATGCATGCACCAGTTCCATCGTGTTCTCCTTTTCCATGAGCAATTTCAAAGTAGTTCCATATATGTGACACCTTGTATTTTATGTGCAACAAACACAACCATAAAATGCACGTGCATTCTTGAAATTTCCAACAAAATCATTTGACTAAATCAAATGACGACAAAATGGTATATCCATAGCTATCACATGATCATAGAACAATTTAAAGCAATGTTGCACATAATGGATGCCATGGGTCCGGTCACCACTTATGTAGAAGTGTCTTTCTTTTAATATCACACGTTTCTCTTCATTGTTATCTATCCCATGTCGATAAGTGATATGGACCATTATGCTCACCTACTCCGCGTAATAGTATTGACTCTGAATTTCATTTTGTGCTTGTAGGGTGTAATTTTTTTGCAAAGTCAACCACTTATAGTGTTGTTCTAAGAGGGAAGCTGTCTTGGCATATCCTAAATTTCTCATCTTGCCATCATACCATATCGACATGCTGAATGTACTATTGGATCTTTCCACAGAACTCTAAAATAAATTCACATACTTGCACCTGGTGGGAAAAAAAATAAACAATGTTATAAAACAACATAAAAATATTTACATGAATATTAATATGTTAATGAACAATGTTATAAAACAACATAAACAATACACTCATTTAAATGAATATTATTCGTGTACATTGTCACCTGTGAAGGCACCAATTTAATCTTCATGTTTTCCTACCCATCATGTAGCTGCTATGTCTCATACTGATATATCTACTTCTCAACAATTTTATTCCCGAATGGTTGATATTCACTCTCATGGATGCAATCAGAACATAATGATAGCCCACCACATTTTTTTCAAGAACTCTCTACACATTGTTTTAAGTAACATGTCTGCCCATCTTTCCTCAGATACATTATGCTATGGATGAAATCTCTAGATGACATTGGTGGTGTTGTACTTGAGCATTCCTCCACATGGTGAGCATTGGTGGTGAAAATGTATGATAATATATATCAAACTCTATATGGTATCTACAACAACAAGTGTTTTAGATGGTATTGATTCTAACATACCAAGGCTTGCATTTTTCAAAAGATATTTTCCCAAGCCTTAGCTCTACATGGTCAATTTTAAACATCTCGAACAATTGAGTTTGTGTCATACCAAGATAATGTTTAACATGAGGTTCATTATTCATAGAACCACTACAACATTTTAGCGCATTCTTTGTGTTAGAAGAATGCCTAGTGTTATAGTGCCAAAAAGTGTCCACTAGTCCCTTCACTGCTTTGACTAGCTTCATTTCTTTATAAGGAAACCTACCGCTAAATTCCCATAATGTTTCCATTTTTCCCTCTATATCAAGTTTTCCTCTTCTTGCTGAATATTTTTTAAGTTTCTTTGGATGTAAAGGCACATTTTTTTATGTAATTTTAAGCAAACGACATTGTCTTGTGGATCTACTTATAATTGATTTAGCCAAGAAGTCGCGAGATGCATTACAGTTGTGTGAACGAGTTTTTTTACCAATCGATGTGAATGCAGCAGCAAGAGATTTAACAATGTGATTACTTGATTCGATATTCTTCAATGTTATTATGCCTAACTTTCTTCTAACAGTTGCCATACTACTATATTTAATCAAAGCTAAAAACAATTGACATTTACCAGTTTCATATTTTTGATCAAAATATTGTTTCATTATTATAGAACAATGACGATGGATAGTGCATTTAGGCACCTCACCTTCCATGGAAGTCAATTCACTCTTGTCCACTTGTATGCATTTAGGAGTTCTCTTTTGGGTTGATGTGATATTTATTATCATTTGAAATGATAGAGTGAAGTTTACATCCACTACAGGCTAACAAATTCAATTAGTAGATTGAACCACCTAGCATGGTTGTTGTGAAGCCACCTTTTCATCGCTGGGAATGTAATTATTGAACTCTTCACAAAATTGTCTTCTTAGTAATGCACCAATATTTTCATCTTCCCCATAACCAACTTCCATTAACGTGCATTATATTCCTCAACCTCTATATCAGGTATCTATGTGTTTCCTCGAGATGTTGACGCACAAGTATTTGATGCAAAGTGTGGTGTTCCATCCATTAAATTCGATACTGAAATGTGGGTCGTTGGAGAAAGTATGGTATTGTCCACTATCAAATTCCAATGCTTTGACTCTTGCTCTAGTGTATCCAACATTGTAATTTCTATTGAATTTCTATGCTTCACCTATTGACTGGGAATGAGAAGTATTGTTTCATCATTTGAATGCTGGTGATTTCTTGATTCTTCATGTTTCTTTTTTTTCCAGCTTCTTTCAGTGTAAGAACCTTCCTCTCTAATTTATATCCTCTATTATGGACATTCCCTATTGAATTCTACCCAAACTTGTACAATACCTATGTATTTGTGTAATAAATAATGAAATGACAGGTTAAAAAGTTCTTTGTGCATGGGTTGAGAGGAATTATGTCTTTTTCTACAGTAAAACTGGCCCATGGATCACAACCCAACATTTTTTTATAAAACCCATATCACATATGCAATATAACGCATGTCTATTTTAATGCATATGCATTATATCACACATGCATTATGTATACAATGGTTTACACCTAACAGTCACTATGTAAAACATGATCATCATAACGCATATGCAGATGAAGGAAGGAGAAATATAAGTGCGAGGTGAATAAATATAAGTGTGAGGGAGGGAGGGATGGGAGGGGTAAGAGATATAGGGGGGATGGGAGAGGGACATATATAGGAGGGAGGGATTATTGGGTGCAAGAAAGATATAGCATAATGGATGGAGGGACAAATGGAGGGGGGTAGTTAAAGAGTGAGAGGGAGGAGAGGGAGGAGACGAATGGATGAAGTGGTGGTACTGAGAGAGGTATAGAGAAAGTGAGTGAGAGAGACAAATGGGGGGGCTAGTTAAAGAGTGGGAGAAGGGAGAGTCAAAGACAGAGAGAGAGAGAGAGATATGGAGGGAGAGACAATGATGGATGGAGGGATGGTTAGAGGGTGAGAGAGTGGGATAATAACAGTGAGAGAGGAGGGATTTAGGGAAATGACAGATGGTCAAGTTGTTTATTTTTGTACCTAGGAAAGTGTTCCCATAGTGAATATTTCCTAAGTCGTTAAAAGGAAAAATTTAAGTGACCCTTGCAATTAATAACTTGAGATGAGTTTTAATTTTCACTTTAGAGAATAAAGTGATCTTTTATAAATTTAAGTGAGGTGAGTGAAATTAATTTTGAAGAGAATTAAAAGTGCATTTAATATCACCCATCCATCTAATTCATTTTGGTCCCTTGAATTAGATGACTATTCAACTTCCTCATTTAGACACCAAAAAATCAAGGGAAGGCAGTAGAGTCTCATTCTATTTTTCACAAGAGTTCGAGTGCACAGAAGGAGAAAAAAATGTAGGAGGAGGGAGAATAGCAAAGTGCATGTTTCCCAAGACCGAACAACAACATAAATTATATTTCTGTACAACACATTTCCCGAGGAAAATTTTGGGCACATTTTTCAAGGTAGTTTTTCTAGGCATGATTTTCAAGAAGAAAGAAAAAAATATGGGCACAAAATTTCGTACATCCCGTATAGTGGGAAAAAAAATCAATGCAGTCCTTAGAGTCAGTATTGTACAACATGGGAATGAAAATCGAGGCAGTTCGTACAGTCAGTTTAGCATGGTTTTTGAGCCAGCTAATTGGCAGAAATTTTGACTATAAAATTTCTGAATTCAGTCAATTTGCTAAGAACTATGGTTGAGATAAGTTTATCTCTGTTTTGGTTGTATTTTGATTTGATTGCAGAAAATAAAACTCTCTCTCTCTCTAGAAAAGGTTTTCCTTGGAGGTCGGTGTTTTTCCTTGGTCATTTGATCAAAAATTTCTGAGTCTGATTTTTTAGGTGTGGCTATGTTTTTTAATTGTTTCTCATTAAAAGTAGTAAAATTCTTCATGTGTTTCATTCATAAATTGTTTATGTCAAATGACTCAATTTGTAGCTAAAAGTAAATTCAGTTGGGAATTAAACAATGCTAAAAATGTGGAAAATTTTCATGGTATCAGAGCTTTGTTAGAGAAAGAGAAGAATTTTACACAATGAAAAATTTCAGACTGTCAGTGATTTCTTTTGTCAGTGGATAGCACCTTGTTGAGACTTGAACTTTGTGGTGAAAATGGAAACAGAACTTAGGTTGGAGGATAGACTTGATGGGGCTAGGAATTTTGTCCCATGGAAACCTATACTAGTGCTTATATTGGAGGAAAACAAGTTATGGGATGAAGTGGTTAACAATACAACAACAAATCCTATTGTTGTTCCCGCTTCAACCGATCCACAATATCTTACTGGCTTCAACAAGAAGGAAATTAAGGCTAGAAGGATCATTCTATATGCAGTTAAAGATTAGATGATCCCACACATTTCTAGTAAAACCCGTGCATATCATATGTGGGATGCTTTGACCAGCTTGTTTCAAAGCTCAAATGAAAATAGGAAAATGGATTTAAGAGAGAAATTGAAGAGTATCAAGATGGCCAAATATGATGGATTGATTCCTTGCCTTACTAGGATCTCTCAAGTGAGAGATGAGCTTGTAGCAGTAGGGGATGATATTTCTGGTTTTGAGCTAGCATGCAAAACATTGAATGGGGTTGCAAATCCTTGGGATGTTTTTGTGGAAGCTATAGTAGCCTCAGAGAAATTTCCTTCTTGGGGAAGTATTTGGGATGATTTTGTTTAGGAGGAGACCTAAAGAGGTCTTGTGTAGGGAATCTCTTCTACTAGCAAAGAGGATGAGGAGAATGTGGCTTTAACTACCAAGGGAAAGAATAATTCGAAGAAGTGCCGCAAGAAGGGTAGGGCTAAGTAGCAGTATGGAAAAAAGAAGGACTTGAGCACTATAAAGTTCTTTGCTTGTTAGAATCTTGGGAACTATGCTAGACAGGTCCCTGGAACAAATGAAGAATAAGAAGCAACATCAGACATCAGCTTTAGCACAGGTTGAGGAGTTTATAGCTATATTTGAGAAAAAAAATTATCTCTATGTTGTGCATGTTGATAGAGAGAGAGCATCCATCATCACCAGTGCAGACATTGATATTGAGAGGGAGTATTCTTTGTTGCCTGGCCAGTCTTTCACTGCATCCACCACCAACACATGGTATATTGACAGTGGAGGTTCAAGCCACATCATAAGTGCTTGAGATATGTTCTATGATATTTCATAGGTAGGGATAGATGTGGAGGTATTGTTGGGGGATGACATAGTTTTTAGAGCTACATGGAGTGGGACCATTATATTTCAGATAGATTCCATGAGTCCCATGAATTTGAGGGATGTATTGTTTGTACCTACGATGAAGAAGAACTTGATATCAGTTTCCATGATCGAGGATAGGGGTCTTGAAGTGTCCTTCCTAGATGCACATTTGCATCTATTCCCCAAGAATGAAGGACCATCTGCCTCTTACACCAATTGAGTTAGATGTGGGAAGTTGTACAAGATCTTGTTTTAGCCCCAACATGCTCTGACACATAGCACCGGCAATGAGCTTTGTAATCTATAGCATAAGAGGATGGATCATATGCATCATCGAGATTTGAGGATGTTGAGGTACATGGTTACAGGTTTTCTTGAGTTCTTCACTGAGCATAGTCGTGTGCTTTAGGAAAGTAAACCAAGACTTTTTTATGAGAATTGATAGTAGATCAGTAGGAGTACTTAATTTGATACATTTAGACTTGTGTGGTCCTATGTCATTTGTTTCTTTGAGAAGTTTTGATTAATATGTGACATCCATCGATGACCATTCTAGGAAGACATGGATATACTTCTTGAGAAGAAATAAATATGAGGAGGTCTTGTAGAGGTTCCAAAAGTTCAAAGCACTTGTAGAGATCTAGATTGGGAGGAATATTTAGGCACTCATATCAGATAACAAGGGTGAGTATACCTCTAAGGAGTTTGATGAGTATTGCAGACAAGAGGGGATTCAGAGACTGTTTATAGTACCATATAATCCTGAGCAGAATGGAGCGGCAGAAAGGAAGAACCGATCTATTGTTGGAGCAACAAGAGCCATGTTACACGATCAATCACTTCCTTTCTTTCTTTAGGTAGAGGAATGCAGTACAGTTGTTTACCTTCAGAACGGTAATCCCCATCGCTCCTTGGGGAACAAGACTCATTAGGAGATGCTCACAAGAAACAATCCTGAGGTGAGTCATTTCTTGTATATTTGGTTGCCTGAATTTTTCACATGTCCCTTCTTACAAGAGGACAAAGCTTGAGCCCACAATAGAGAGAGGCATCTTTGTGGGGTATAATGAGACTTTGAAGGCCTTCCACATTTATCTTCCTGATCTAAGGAAGGTTGTTGTGATTCGGGAAGTGATATTTGAGGAGGAGCGAGAATTCAGGAAGTCAAGAGATTCAGTGCAGGGAGCGGAGCAGGTTCCCACACCTTAGGTAGCCTCACAGGTGCCTTCAGTACAAATGATAACTTCACAGGTTTCTAGGGTTACTGGACCATGGATTACATGCATAAGATATTTGTGTTCATTGGTTCAACCAACAAGTTCTTCAAGGATAGGTTTTCGTTCTCAGGTCACAGGTTTACCATACAGAGCTACCAGATCACATATTTCACCAATTGTTGGTTCACAAGCTCCTGGTACATAGGTTTATGGTCCTTCTACTTATGGGAATTCCTCAGATGATGACAGACCATTTTGGGAGCAACCTTTGGGGAGGAAGAAGCCTAAATGGCTTCAGGATACCCTGAAGGAATCCAAGGATTTTTGAACGCCCAATGATCTAGTGAAGACTATAGTAATGGAAAATAGGTTGGGCATAGCCTTGGTTGCTAGTCTTCATGATTCAAATCCATCTACTTTTGAGGGGGCCTCTCAGCACAATGTTTGGAGAGATGCCATGATGAAAGAGTATCATTCCATCATAAACAACGATGTTTAGGAGATTGTTCTGGGACCTAAGGTGAAGTCAGTGGTGAATTATCATTAGATTTAGAAGGTAAATCATGCTGCAGATGGCAGTGTGGAGAAATACAAGGCACAATTTGTGGCACGGGGGTTCTCATAAGTAGAGGGAGTTGGTTATGATGAGACCTTTGCACCAGTTTCTTGGTATACTTCGATCATATCATTGATTTACATTGCTATAGAAATGGGTTGGAAGATCCACTAGATGAATGTGAAGACTGCATTTCTCAATGGAATCATATAGTAAGAGGTTTATGTGGAACAACCACTGGGCTATGAGATTCATGGGAGAGAATTTCATGTGTGCAGGATGAAGAAATCCTTATATGGGATGAAGCAAGACCCTTGAGCTTGGTCTTCTAGGATAGACTCTTACTTACTATCGATGGGTTTTCAAAAGAGTGAGGCTGATCCGAATCTCTATTTCACCATGGTTAGAGATGATCTACTCATTCGTTTGTTGTATGTGAATGTTTTTTTATCATAGGTGAGGAGACACCTATTGTAGCTTGTAAGAGAGACCTTTCTTCAGAGTATGAGATGACTAACATTGAGTTGATTGATTATTTTTTGGTATTGGAGATTTGGAGGTAGCCTGGTCATATTTTCCTGGAGAAGGGAAAGTATATAGTAGATATTCTGAGGAGATTTCAGATGGAGGATTGCAGGCCATTGTCTACACCTATGGTCACCAACTGGAAGAAGCTTCATGCTTTCGAGGGAGAGTTGGTGGATCCTACCTTATATCGTCAGCTCATAGGTTCATTAATGTATCTGGTTCATTAAAAGTATGTTGTTTTGAGTTTTGCAGAGGCTTAGTACATGGCATCTAGTCAGGCTAGTTGTGAGTCATTGTGGCTTCGAAAGTTATTGGTGGATTTATTTCATCAAGAAATGAGGTCTACAGTGATTTACTATGACAATTATAGTTGCATCCAACTCTCTAAGAATCCTGTATTTCACAACAGGTCAAAGAATATTGAGATCAGATACCATTTCATCTATGATTATGTTCAGAGAGGAGCTATGGAGTTGTAGTACGTTTCCACTGCTGAGCAGATTGTAGATATCCTAACAAAGTCTCTTGGAATATGCAAGTTGTTTCATTTCAGAGACAAGTTAGGTGTGCTGTAGAACACCTCCCTCGGTAAGAGGGAGTGCTGATTTTTGTACCTAGGAAAGTGTTCCCCTAGTGACTTTTTCCTCAGTCATTAAAAGGGGAAAATTAAAGTGACCCTTGCAATTAATAACTTGAGATGAGTTTTAATTTTCACTTTAGAGAATAATTTGACTTTTTGATAAATTTAAGTGAGGTGAGTGAAATTAATTTTGTAGATAATTAAAGGTAGATTTAATCTTATCCATCCATCTAATTTATTTTGGTCCCTTAGATTAGATGACTATTCAAATTCCTCATTTAAACACCAAAAAAGGAAAGGGAAGGAATTAGACTCTCATTATGCTTTTCATGAGAGTTGGAGAGCACAAAAGGAGAAAATGTTGTAGGCAGAGAGAGAAGAGCAGAGGGCATGTTTCCCAATACCATACAACAACAAAAATTACATTTCCATATAACATTTTTCTAGAGGAAATTATGAGCATAGTTTTCAAGGAAGGTTTTTTGGGCACAATTTTCGAGAAGAAATAAAAAAATTGGGCATGGAATTCCGTACAGCTTGTATAGTGTGCACAAAAATCGAGGAAGTTCGTACGGTACAATAGTGGGAAAAAAATTGAGGTAGTTCGTATAGTTAATTTGGCACCGTTTTGAGGCAGCTAATTGGCATAAATTTTGACTTTAAAATTTCTGAATTTAGTCAATTTATTGAGCACTGTGGTTGAGATAAGTTTATATTTGTTTTTGTTGCATTTTCATTTTATTGCAGAAAATAAAATTCTTTCTCTCTTTAGAACATTATTTCCTCGGAGGTTGGGGTTTTTCCTGGGTCATTTGACCAAAAATTTCCGAGTCTGATTTTTTATGTGTGACTGTGTTTTTTAATTGTTGCTCATTAAAAGTAGTATAATTATTCATGTGTTTCAATTATAAATTTTTTATGAGAAATGACTTAATTTGGAATTGAAAGTAAATTGCATTGGGCATTAAACAATGATGAAAATGGTGTTTGAAATAGGTTTGGATGAATGCTGAAAATTTTACACAATATGGTTACACCAAGGGATAGAGATGAGGGATTGTGTGTGTGTGTTTGTGTGTGTGTGTTTGTGTGTGTGTTTGTGTGTGTGTGTGTGTGTGTGTGAGAGAGAGAGAGAGAGAGAGAGAGAGAGAGAGAGAGATGGATATTAAGGAATGGAAAGAAAGACATAGAGATGAAGGCTTGAACCACTGGATTTATTTAACATGAGAGAGAGGGATGCATGGTTAGAGAGGGAAGGGGGCGAGAGAGAGGGTTGATGGATGGTTTTAGAGGCAGAAGCATGGTGAAGGAGAGAAATATCGATGGTTAGATAGAGAGAGGAAGAGAGGGAAGGAATTTTTGGGGAAAGAGAAGGGCGTGGAGAGAGGTGGTAGGGGGAGAAAGTGAGGGAGGTATTTAGTGAGAGGATGGAACACATGGAGGTAGAAGGAGAGGGAGAGAGGGAGGGGGGAAGAGATAAGGGTTTTAACGGGAGGGAGGATTAACAAGGGAAGGGTTTTAGAGGGATGGAAAGGGGAGAGAGAGAGGGTTGATGGATTGTTTTAGAGGCAGATGAATGGTGAAGGAGAGAAATATCGATGGTTAGATAGAGAGGGATGGAGAGAGGGTGTGTGGATGTGTTAGAGAGACGTAAAGGGGGAAGGTTGGTTATAGAGGGAGAGGGGGTGTAGTGTTCCAGGACCAAGCGATGTGTAAGCTTGTTTGAGGGGGAATGGTGAGATAAGGAAGGAGGGGGGATTTAGGCAGAGAGTGGGAGAGAGGAAGAGAGGGAGGGAATGGGGTGAGAGAGAGGGTTGATGGATGGTTATAGATGAAGATGGATAGGGAAGGAGAGAAATAATGATGGTTATATAGAGAGTGATGGAGAAAGGGTGTGTGCATGTGCATGAGAGAGACAAAGGGGGGAAGGTTGGTTATAGAGAGAGAGAGGGAGTAGTTTTTCAAGACCAAGAGATTTGTAAGTTTGTTCGAGGGTGGAGTGGCGATATAAGGAAGGAAGGGGGAGAGAGAGAATTAGGGAGGAGAAAGAAGGGGCTGGAGAGAGGAGGTAGGGGAAGAAAGTGAGGTATGGAGTGAGTGGGAGGATGGAACACATCACTAGTACTTATGGCTCAAAATTTCCATGAAATATTTCCACAAATAAGTTAAAATGGTAATTTTCGTTGATAAATTGATAAATATTTTGAACATAAATTATTTTGGCTCCCCATCATCATCGATATTGCGACGTAGATGAATGTTTGTTGCTATAAAGACAAATTTTCATCTCTATTGTGACGAAGATACACATTCATCGCTCTAAGGACGGAACTTTAAACATTTGCAAATCAATGGTCATCACAGTGATAGTCATTGACTTTTTCTTATTGTTGAAATTTGGCTGTTATGCATTTTCATTGTAACTGCCATGATCATTGATATAAACACATGTTCTTAATACATATTTCATCAAATGTTTTTCTATAGTTGCAATAATTTTTCTACTCATTTTTTGATCTATGATTGCAAGAGTCTAGTATTGGTTTAACACATCAAATTTTTGCGCAATCTCTTTTGGTTTCCAGGTTATAATTTTTAAATTATTTGTCTCCTTCAATGTGTAGGGTCATACATAAAGTGATTTGACTATTCATTTTCTCCTTAATACTATCACATCCAATACCAACATGGAAAGACATGGATGATTAGGAGGTATTAATTTGAATGTATGATGATATAGTTTATGATTTTGTTAGGGATGGTACATGAGAAAGAATGGGTTCGTCTTAGATTAATGGGTGTTTTAGGTTATTTCAAAAATTTTGTAAAATTTTAGTTTTGCATTGAGGTTTATGGTTAATGAACTAATATTTTTTGAATGAGTAAATATAATGTCATCAGAATTTGTCTCTTAATCATTGTTTGATTAAAAAAAGATGAAGATGAACTAATTAGGGAAACAAGATCATTGCTTTTGAAATGTTTTATCTATTTAGTTTCTTATTTATAGAGGGGAAAACTAGCATGTGCTAATATCCTATGTGAAAAATTGTTTAAGCATTGTGATCCCATGTGCTTGTGAGAAATCATGTTTCCTAACTTGTGAGAACATAACCATTGGAGGGATTTGAATTTTATCACTAAATAACGAAAATATAATGATTGGTGGTAAGAATAGACCCCCATACTAACTAATTCCTTAAAAATTTGTAAAGGAGGGGTATTGTTTGTGATATGTAACATGTTGAAGTAAATTCAACCTGGATTTACTAATTATATTTGTCACTTTCCATGTCACATCCTTTAATTTTATGCCTCCTTTAATATATATATATATATATATATATATATACTCTATTTAATTTACTTATACATTGTTTTATTTTTTTGGGTTCTTATATGCTATTAGAATGTCAAAGAAATATACTTGGGAAGAAAATAATAAGAGGTATGCTGAGTCTAAGGTAGCAATGGAGACCAAAGATGATGGAAAGTGTTATTTCTCTTGCAATGATTGCAGGGGTTTGCAAAAGAGGAGAATTTTAATAACAAGTGTTGAGAAACATTGTAAGGACAAGGGGCATGTTGAAGGGGGGTTTGAATATCATCCCTTGGTAAGAGGTTATTCATTAGATAATGTACTTCATGTAATATTACTAATCATGTATTCACAAAATGTTTATCATTTAAAATTTATGTGATGTATATTATACACTAATGTTATTACATTGTTTGCAATTATAAATACAATGCCCCCTAAATGTCGACTGCTAGAGAGCTATTTTCGACATAATTATAGTAGAAATACTACTTTACATGGTGAGGAACATGAAGATCATAATATTGAAGACTGATTTCTTAATGATCCTATGGATGAAGATGATGTTATTGATGCAAATAAAGAAGATGAGATAAATATATTGATACAAGACACATTTGCTCCATTGGATGAGGACAAACTCCATGATATTCATGATGTTCCTCTACTCGAGAAGTCCCAAGAATCTCTTTATGAAGGCTCAACAAAAATTGTATATGCTATATTTTTGTTGGTGAACTTGAAGGTTTTGAATTGTTTATCAAACACTTGTTTCACATAGCTCCTAACATATGTAATGTAATAATTGCATCTTCCTATGGTATGAAAATTTCACTATTCAGGTTTCCAACAACTATTCAGGTGCCAAAGTATAGCACAGTTTACGGATTACCACACAAAAAACAGAAGTGAATATGGTGTTCTTCGCATGCCTGCATATGGTTCTGCATTGAAAAACATCGAAGAAAAATGGCCATTTTTAAAAGATGAACCTCACAATGTTAGACTTTCATTGGTAGTTGATGATTTCAATCCATTTGGATAGATTCGTTATACTTACTCAGTGTGGTCTATTTTCATCATAAACAATAACCTTCCTCCTTGGATGTCGATAAAGAGAGAGTACAGAATGTTGGAAATGATTATTGCAGGTATTTTTTTAAAAGTAATTATATTATTTAATTTCTTTGTTTCATTATTAAATGAGAACACCTTTTATATATTAGTAAACATAACTGAATAGCATCGTATATTGTTGAATAAATTATGTAAGTACCAAGTTAAAGATATGAATGTATATATTGAGCCTCTTATCGATGAGCTATTGAAGTTATGGGTTGGAATCACAATGTATGGCATCTATAGACCAAAAGGGAAGAAACAATTTCAATTCCATTGAATACTTCCATGGACAATTCATGATGCTCCTGAGTTAACACATTTTTGTGGTATGTAAATTTTTGTGCACCTTAAATTAATATTCTTTAAGGTAAATATCATGCATTTTGTATTTAAATTAATAACCTTTTGATGCTTATAACATTAATACATATATCATGTAGGTCTTCAAACAAAGGGAAAATTTGGATGTCCAGTCTGTGGTCCTAGGATAAAATCTTGGCGTTCAATAAGTGTAAGGAAGGAAGTGTTTGATGAGTACAGGAACTTCATCCCTAACAACCATAGGTATCGAACTACCAAAAAAATAAAATTCAATGGTAAAGAAGAGAATGGGAAGAAACCATGAAGAATGACACCTCACCTATGGATGTTGGAATATACTAGACATCGTCAAGGTATGTAAATTGTATATGTAGCATATAAATATGTAATATTATTAATTTTATATTTTTATTGAATTCTCTTTACCATGGGTGTCATGAATTATTGTTGATGTGTTTTTTTTATGTTTAACATTGATAGTCGTGAAGGCATGAATGGGATTCCACGAGGAATGAAGAGATATCCCATGCAATTCAATAGGTTTCCTTACTACAAGCACCTACAAATAGTTCATTTGTTCGATACAATGCATATCGTGAAGAATGTAACAGAAATGATATGGAGAATATTAGATGGAAGAACACGCAAAGATAAATTTGGAAAAATTAGTAGTGACATTGCAAAATCCAATAACACATTGCAAAGTGTAATTAATTCCAATTCCGGAGATAAGTACCGAAATATAAATAGTCTTCCATGGTTATTGACAGAGCACAAATCAATGATATAAAAGTGGTCATTCAGAAAATAACGTTTTCGACTGATTTTTTGTCGAACATAACAAATATCTTAAAGAAAAATGGTGACTTTAGTGGTGTTAAAACTCATGGATGGAATACATTCATTAAGGTAATTATTTAAGTACATAATTTCAATTTAGTACATCTTTTTAGTAATTGTGCTCTCTTATTTGGAATTTAAATAAATAATGCCCATTTTCTTTTTGTTACAGTACGTTCTACCTCTAGCTTTCCTAGATAGCTTTGACGACAACATAAAACAAGTTATATATGATCTTGGTAAATACATTAGGTAAGTAACAATTTATATGCACAAAAATGTTTGTTCACTTTGTTGCATACCTTATTGACATATTGAGTCTTACAGATTGAAACTTTATTATATATGCTCAATCTTGTTTATCATTGTTATTTTCTTGCATCAATTGTAGGTGGATTTCATATAAATAAATCCATAAAGAAGATATTAGGTATTGGAAGAGAGAAATTCCTAGTCTAATGTGTGCAATGCAAAAGTATATACCTCCAGGATTTTTTAATGCACAAGAACACTATCTCATACACCAAGCTGAGGAGATTGAATTATGTGGACCTGTACACACAAGATCAATGTGGATGGTGGAGAGGAATTTGAATTCATTGAATGATTTTTTTAGACAAAGAGCTCAGCCCGAGGGTTCTATTTCATAGTGCTATACGGTATATCAATACATGGTGTACATTAGTCAGTATCTTCCAAATTTAGCAAAAAATATCAATCTTCCTCGCATTTGGCATGTTAACTCCATCAACAAACTTGAAGGGGAGGTCCTATTGGGGAAAGGTAGAACAAGGAAAGTGAAACATAATTAGATCGTTTCTATTTAATTTATTATAAAAATAATTTTTCAATTTCATATATATCTTACTCATGTAATTTTTATTATTCCATCAACATTGTAAGGTAAGCCTAATTTCCTTAAATGATAGATAATTTACAATTCTTAATTGTTATTTTTCTGTATGGTTGGTCGCATGTGGGATGTAGTAAATTTATTCATTTCAAACAATCTTGATTGGATGGAGGAATGGATAGAATTATGTATAGAATTCTATGGTACCTTATCAAGGGAAGGGGTGAGTAAATTGATTAAAACAATGCATCGTCATTGAGAAGAATATGCCAATGAACTTACACAAAGGCAAATTGATTTAGTATGTGGTTTAAAAGATAAAAGGAAAGTATATTTTATACCCTAATCATTTTTTTCATTCTTTCCCATTATATAAATATATTTATTTTGTTTATTTATTCTTATATTTTTTTTACTGATTCAAGCATGGTGCAATTGATACACCACAACGCTATGTGGTACAATGGTCATAAATTTTGCATAAAGAATTTGGATGACAAGAAGAAAAAGTTCAATTGTGGGATAACTGTAGTTTTTCAAGTAAAAAATTATTCTAGAAGTTACAAGCATCCAGAAGTATATGAAAATGGGTAGTATGGTTATTTGGAAGATATAATTGAGTGCGACTTTAATTCATTTAAAATAGTTATGTTTGAGTTCAAATGGTACAGGATATGAATGAATGAACATGATCCTGAAAGATCTGTTATTGAGCATGCCAATGGATTTACCATGGTTAATACAAGGGCACTTGGTCCGAGTACAGACCCTTATGTTCTTCCAATTCAATGTGAGTAGGTCTTTTACATAGAGGTTCCAGGTAAAGCAGGTTGCTCATACATTGTTAGATATGATCCAAGAGGAAGACCAATCAATTATAATTCAATAGAGGAAGGACACAATGCTGAATAAAAAGTTGATGCAGATCAGGAGGAGTTGTCCGCCACAGATGTGTCAAATGAAGAAACTGATAAATAAATTGATCATCCAAATGACGTAGCATATTATTTTAACCTCAATGATGATATTGATGGTCAATATATAACCGAAAATGACGTTTACAATGATGCTGATATGAGTGATCCTTTCAACGATAGGGATTCTGGACCAAGTGATGATACATATGAAGAAGTTGATGATGATTATATTGATGATGAATAATAGAAATAATCATCATCATCATGTTCATACTAATTAGAATAATAGAAACCATTATTATCATGTCATCCTCATTAGAATATTCACAACCATCATCATATTCATCCTTATGATCATCAATGGAATCATAATCATCGTCATCATCATCATCCTCATCATCCTCATCATCATTACTATCTTCATCATCGTCATCATAGACATCATAATCAACCTCATCCTCATCATCGTCAATGTTATAGTCATCATCATCATCATCATTTCCATGTTCATATCCATAATCATCATCATGTTCATACTCATCAGAATAATCACAACCATCATCATATTCATCTTTATGATCATCAATGGTATCATAATCAACATCATCATCATCATTGTCACCATCATCATATTCATATTTAAGATTATCAATGGTATCGTCATCATCAACAACAACAACATCAGAATCATCATCATCATCATCATCATCATCATCTTCATCAACGCCATCATAACCATCCTAATCAACCTTATCCTTAGCCTCATCATCGTTAATGTTATAATCATAATTGTCATCAATGTTATCATCATCGTCGTCGTCATCAATGTTATCATCATCACCATAATCAATGTTATCATCTTCATCATCATGATCATCATGTTCATACTCATTAGAATAATATCAATCATCATCATCATGTTCATCCTAGCACCGATTTGTCCTGGAAAAAATGTTCACATGTAATTGTGATAGATGAGAACCATGACATAATTGATATGGAGAGATATCATAGGAACTATGTTCACCGTGTACTATCTTTGTTTATGTGTGCATTAACACATGTAATCCATATTTTGTATCTATCCACTCTAGGATCTATTGAATTGTGTAAATTGAACCCAAGTGATAGAACAATTGCACTCCAAAATTCCTAATCAAACCTACAAATTTACAAACAAAGGAGACTGAAATTGGAGCGTAACACTAATCTATATTGAATAAGTATACAATAGCCAACCTTGTGAATTCATAGGCTGCTTCAATATATAATTACATGATATATTCAAATGGATAAGGATTCCATTCGAAGTAGTCAAAAGAAGGCTTGCTAAATCTAGTCAAATCCCCCATAGGTGCATAAAGCAGTTTCCAAATCTACCTAGAGGCTCACGAATTGGAAAAGTCAAGTAGACAATCTAATAGATGATGGAAATAAAACTCATACATTCTTTTATTAGGAGAAAATAATGGAGAATGATGAGGGCAAAAAACGATGCAACTACACCTAGTCTTACTTTCTCTTTTGCCTCAAATATCAATAAAGCAGGAAACTTAGCAGAAAAAGTAGATATGCTCTAAGGAGGATCTAGAATAAAGTAGAACTGCTAAATATGGTTTCCAGGAGGTTTTCCAAGTAATCCCTGACTCATTTTTAGCAAGTTTGGCTTCTAGGACATGTGGAAGACAACTTGCATAGAATGGAATATTGGAAACTAGGAAAATAAGACAAAAATGGATTAATTAATGTCTAAAGTAGCTAACTATGGGTTGATTATTATAACACCTCCCCTTAATCTTGACTTATGAGTAAATATTAGAAAATTATAGGGCCTAGCAACAAGGATTAGTCACCCTTTACATACTGCATGTCCATTTAACCAAGGAAAGAGGCAAAAGCCCAGTGGGAAAATCCTCCCTTAAACATGGACAGTAAAACAAAATTTGAAAATATTGTCATCAATCATGCTTCACAACATGATCAGAAATCCCCAATAGTGATTTGAGATTATCGAATTTCTTCTCATAAAAAAATTTGGTGAAGATGTCTGCTCCTTGTTCTAAAGATGCACAGAAGAGTAGGTGAATGGTGCCTACTCGAGTACACAGGGTACTCCAAAAAGACCAAACACCTTGAGAAACCGCTTCACACAAATAGATCATAGATCAACACACCGATATTTGTCACGTGTTTAAAACCATCGAGACGGAAACAGTCCATGGCCCCAGCCAAATAGCTACTTGGAGCAATTTATTATGCAAAAGAAAGAAAGTTACATGAACTTCTCATAATCGATCAACTAGCCAAGGACCCTCTATGCTCTTTAAAAAGAGATCATATACCAATCGGGTGTTAATCCACAGATCACTGGTAGGTATGATCTAAGAGAATTTGAACTGTCGGATCACTCTATGTCTAGAACATATTGTGATCATCGGATTAGAATATTTACAAATGCATACTAATGCATACTAAAGAAACACACTTTTACCTAACGGATATATTACACAAGTTGATCTTAACTAACTCCTAAGTGTTTGAATATCCTAACATCCCCCCTTAAGAAAAACTTGGGATAGGATTGAAGGATTTACAAAAGTGACACTATTAGGATAAGGAAGGAGGCATTAGAGCCTATCCCCCCTTAAGGACACATTCCTGAACTCCTAACATAGACCGAAGTTTAGAAAAATTCACTTCTATAAGAGACTTGGTGAACATCTCTGCAACTTGATCATCTATAGGGCAATACAGAACTTCAATAACACTATCATGAATAAGATTTCTGATGAAGTGCATGTGTAGCTCTATGTGTTTTCTACGCTGATGTAGAACTGGATCGTTGGAAAGCTTGATGGCACTTTGATTGTTGCACCAAAGTGGAGTAGGCTGTTGCTGCTCAAATCCAAACTCTAAAAGGATCTATCAAAGCCATAAAGCTTCCTGACTGGCATTAACTGTGGCTCGATATTCTGCTTGTGCTGAAGAAAGAGCAAGATCTTGTTGTTTCTTACAATCCCAAGTGACAGATCCAGATCCCAGACTGAAAACATAACCTGTAGTAGAATTTCGATCATCAGGATCACCAACTCAATCTGAATCAATGAAATCAACCAACAAAGGTTTCCCCCTGTACTGTAATGAATCCCAAACTGAATTGTACCTCAAATATATCAAAGTATTCCTTTTTCTATTTTCCAGTGACTTTCATGAGAAGTTTGCATGTAAAGGGAAACACAACCGACGACAAAGGAAAGGTCAGGACAGGATTGAGTCAAGTATAAAATACTACCAACAAGCTGACGATACAAGGTGGCATCGACTTCAAGGGAAGTACAAGTGGCAGAAAGTTTGACTCCATAGTGGAAGGGAGAAGGGGTTGGTTTACAATATTCCATGTGGAAGTGATGAAGAAGGTCACAAGCATACTTAGATTGGGAGAGAAAGATTCCTTCTTTGGTTTACAAGACTTGGAGACCAAGAAAATAATGCAAATGTCCTAAGTCTGACATTTCAAAATTTTGGTTAAGACTGGATTTTACATGGGTTATAAGTTTAGGGTCACGACCAGTAAGGATAATATCATCAACATAAAGAACGAGTATGATGAAATGGTTTCCTACTTTCTTGGTATAGGCATTGGGGTCAGAATGGCATCTAGAAAAACCAGTGTCAAGGAGAAAGCTATCCATTTTGGCATACCAAGCTCTAGGACCTTGCTTAAGGCCATATAAGGATTTGTTAAGGAGACAAACAAGGCTAGAGTTATTCTGAACATATCCAAGAGGTTGTTCCATGTAAATTTCCTCATGTAAATCACCATGTAAGAAGGCATACTTGACATCTATTTGATGGACTTCCTAGTTATGTAAGGATGCAAGGGAAAGAATAAGGAAAATGGAGTTCATTTTTGTTACAGGGGAAAAGGTTTCATTGCAGTCAATCCCTTCAACTTGGGAAAAAACTTTGGAAACTAACCTTTCCTTAAGTCTTTCAACACTTCCATCTGATGCATACTTAGTTCTGTAGACCCATTTACATCTAACAAGTTTTCTTTCTCTTGGAAGAGGAACAAGATCCCAAGTATCGTTCGCCATTAAGGAATGATACTCTTCATCCATAGTTTCATCCCAATCTAGATTTCTTGAAGCTTCTGCAAAAGTTTCTGGATCATGATTCTTAGAAACTTGAGCCAAAAGAGAAGAGGCTCGCTAAAACTGAGAACGTGTTCGACATTGATCTCTAGGATCACCGGCAATATCATCAGTTGCTTCACATGTTCAACGGACCCATCGAGGAAGTATTGGTGCTGGTGTAATTGGAGGAACATGACCAGGAAGAGGTGGAATCCTCACTGTCATCATCAGAAACTGAAGTTGGAAACCTGTCAAGGAAGTTGGAAGAAGAAGAAGAAGGCACAATCACCGAATCAGGATCACAGGCCAAAGATGGCACACCCGCTAAGTTAGGCTCACAGGCTAAGAGATTTTCATCAAATTTAATATCTCTTCTAATGATTATATCATGTGAATGGGGCTGAAGAAGTCTATAACCTTTTACATCTTTAGAATATCCAACAAATATGCACTTTTCACTTTTAGGCTGCAATGCTTTTTGTTTTTCATCCAGAATGTGAGCCTATGCTTCACAACCAAACACACGAAAGTGACTTACATCTAGTTTAATTTTACTCCATGCTTCTTCCGATGTTATACCTTGTAAAAATTTAGTGGGTGTGCGATTAACTATGTAATTTGCACAATTTATGGCCTCATCCCAATATTGTAGACTTAGTCCCTTAGATTGGATCATACAATTAGCCATTTCTTTTAAAGTGTGGTTCTTTCATTCAGCTACACCATTTTGTTGTGGTGTATATGGAACAATGTGTTGTTGTTGGATTCCTTGTTTAGTGCAGAAAGTAGTGAACTTGTTGTTAACATATTCTCCTCCATTGTCAGATCCTAACTTAATAATTTGATGACCAGATTGTTTTTCAACAAGGGCCTTGTAGGCCAAGAACATGTTAAATACTTCGCTCTTAAGTTTTAGGAAGTAAACCCAAATGCGTCTGGAGTAGTCATCAATGAAAGTTAAGAAATATATGAAACCAGAAAAGGAAGCCGATGGAAGAGGACCACACAAGTCACTATGCACAAGCTCCAAAGGAACCAAGGAGTGCCAAGAGGCACGCTTGTCGAAACTGTCCTAATGATGTTTTCCGAGTACACAACCGGAACAAACACCATCCTTGCAATATACCATTGGAATACCAATCACCATATTATCTTTACATGGTTTTTGCAATGAGCGATAATTTAAGAGACCAAATCGCTCATGCCAAAGTTTGTTCAAGTTATCACTATGAGCAACAAAAACTGAAGGAAAAGGTGATGACCCAAAGTTGGTAAATTTGTACAACTTGGTAATATCATCAACAGTTCCAGTAGCAAGGACATTTTGAGTATTTTTAAATTCCTTGATTACAACTTGGTGAGGTGTAAAAGTCACAATTTTACCTTCACCTGAATGAGTAATTTGATAGACTGATAACAAATTGCAAGAAATTTTTCGAACACATAGTACATCACTAAAATGACCATTTTCTACTGGAACTATTCCAGATCCTACAACACTTAGAGATCTATCATCACCAAAAAATATTTGTTTGGTGTTACATTCATGCATAGTATAAAATATGGCTTGATCCTTAGCAATATGATAAGATGCTCCAAAATCAATAAGCCATTCATTTGAAGTAGAAGAAGAAGATGCGGTATAAGAGTAACCAGGAGAACAAAGTGCATGTCCATGTGAGTTAGCTTCTGAAGATGAATCTATGCTGATGTGGTGCTTCTTCATTGTTGCTTCCAAGGCTGCCATCTTCTTGAAACACTTAGATTCATCATGATTATATTTTCCACAAAAATTGCAATGACGCTCAGTCTTCTTTCCTTTTTGCTTGGATCCTTTGTCATTTTTTAAAGAAGGAGCTGACTGAGAGGGTTTGGGACCCTTATTGTTTGGATTATTATTGTGAAAATTATGTTTCTTGGGAGGCTTGAACTTTTATTTCTATTGGGACAATAAGGCTTTCCCAGATGTATATGCATTATTAATTATTCCAAGATGAATGAGCTTATCTTGCTCTCTAATTAAGGAATCACAAAAGGATTCAAGACTAGGCTCTTGATAGCTAGCTACAGTCAAGGATTCTTTCATGAAGTGGAATGTAGATACAAAAATAGAAGATGCAGGTCCAAGTTTGAAAAGAATATGATAAATACATTGTTTGTCTTCTTTCTTAATCTTGCATTCTGCACATAAGAGTCTAAGAGTTTTATACTTAGATAAATAGTCTTGAATGCATGAAAAATAATTTGGATTCAAGGAAAGCAACTCATTCTCAAGTTGATGACCCCAAATTTCATTGTGTTTACCAAACATAGATTCCAACTTTTCCCAAGCTTTCTCAGGTTGATCAATTCCAAATATGTGGAATCGTATATCAGTAGATATTGACATCCAATCAATCCAAAATCTTCATCACATCTATTTTCCCATTGAATTTTCTTATCATCATCAATGGGTTATGTCTCTTTCCCTGAGGTTATCCTGAAAAGTCCCCTACTTGGTAGAACATCCTCCATACGAGATTTCCATGAGAAATAGTTAGAACTTGCAAGTATAATATCACAAGGGGCAGCCATACTATAAAATAATGGCTGAAAGAATAGAAACTAACTGTCTGGATGCAAAATGCTTGAAAAAATATGTGTTTTTAAAAAAAATGGCACTTAAAACTAATTCTGGATGATGAAGTTATGCTTGATCAAAGAAAAAAGTTGAAGATGTCCCCAATAGTGATGTGGGAGATATTAACTTGACCAACTAAAAAAGGAAGCCCCCTCTTCCCAAGATCAACCTTTGGCAATCACTTTTACAATAAAGTTTCTTTGAAGTGAATCACTTTTGTAAAATAAGTGATGTTCACTTTTACAATAATGTGACTTTTAAATAGTGCGGCAATAAATTGAAAGACTTAAGTGACTCACTTTTATTTTATTTTATTTATGTGAGATGCACTTTTACAATAAAATAACTTGAAAATAGAAATTGCATGCACTAAAAAGTATCTTAATAAGACTTGAACCCAAGACCTATTAAGTAATAAAGCAACTTTGGACCAAGTGAGCTAAGTTTAAAAGGTACGTAAAATAATGGAAAGAGGAAGGTTTTTTTTTTTTTTTTGCTCTTCTCTCTCATTCTCCGTGCTTGCTTTATTTTCCTACAAATCACAAAAAAAAATGAAAAACAAAAACAAAAACAAAAAACTTTTTTCACACAATGGGGTTAGATCTTGGTTAGCTTACTTGGAAAGTCTACGTTTGCAAGTTTTCTCTTTTTTTTTTAATTTTTCGTGATCACACAAGGTGCAAGGAAAAGAGCATACGTAGTTGAGAAGACAAGAAAAAAAAAATTTCCCTTATTGTTTCTGATTCATTGCGATTGCGCAAGGTGCACGAAAAAGAGCATACACAGTCAGGAAAGGCAACAGTCTAAGACTAAAACAATAAATATCTAATAATAAATTGATAATATGAGAGATTTTAAACAAAAAATTGTCATTGTAACGTTATACCTTCAGATTTCTCGAAATAGGTGTTTCTAGAGCAAATGAAAACTATTTCCCAATGGAAATGGCGCTCTGGATGTAATGGAATAGCTCCCACGGGCCACAAATGCATAGAAAATCTAGAACCAGAAACCCTTTCAAAGTTTCAGCAACACCGGTTCCAGATCTTAATCAAAACTGAAAGCATCTCTTCATAAAAGCTCTGATAGCATGTTCGGGTACACAGGGTACTCCCAAAAGACCAAACACCTTGAGCAACTGCTTCACACAAATAGATCACAGATCAACACACTAATGTTTGTCACGTGGTTAAAACCCTCGAGAGGGAAACAGTCCAAGGCCCCAGCCAAATAGCTACTTGGAGCAATTTATTATGCAAAAGAAAGAAAGTTACATGAGCTTCTCATAATTGATCAACTAGCCAAGGACCGTCTATGCTCTTTAAATAGAGATCATAGACCAATCGGGTGTTAAGCCACGAATCAATGGTAGGTATGATCTAAGAGAAGTTGAACCATCAAATCACTCTATGTCTAGAACATATCGTGACCGTCAGATTAGAATATTTACAAATGCATACTAATGCATACTAAAGAAACACACTTTTACCTAATGGATATATTACACAAGTTGATCTTAACTAACTCCTAAGTGTCTAAATATCCTAACAGTGCCATCATGCACAAGCTGTCTAATGTAGTGCATATGGATCTCAATGTGTTTGGTTCTCTGTCTCTGAACTGGATCATTGCATATTCGAATGGTGCTCTAATTATCACAATAGATAATAGTTGAAAACTATGATTCGAATCCACACTCACCAAGTATCCCCTGTAACCATAAACATTGAGTTGTTGCATTTACAACTTCTGTGTACTCTGCTTTTGTAGATGAGAGTGCTATGGAACTCTATTTCTTGCTTAATCAGTTGATTAGTCCTTCATAAAGCATGAACACATATCCTGATGTTGACTTTTGATCTGTGTTGTCACCTACCCAATCACTGTCAGTAAACCCAATCAAATCAAGATTAGATTTAGCTTTGTAGAAGATACCATGAGTTCTTGTTCCCTGAACAATGTTAAGGATCCTTTTGGCCGCTCTCTAATGGATCTCATGAGTCTGATCCATGTATATTGAGGCCACACTTACTGCATAATAAATATCAGGTTGAGTGTGTGTAAGGTTTAGCAAACACCCAATCAATTGCCTATACAGTGTATTATTTACCATAGGAGAAGAACCTGCTTCTTCAAGCTTAACTCCTGAAAGGAAGGGAGTGTTGCTTGGCTTGCAATATTTCATGTTGAGCTTTTTCAGAAAATCTAAAGCATAATTGGACTGATGTACTTTTATTCCATGTTGGGATTGAGCAATTTCGAGACCCAAGAATTGGCTCAACAACCCCAAATCAGTGATAGAAAATGCATGGTTCATTGCATCCTTCAAGGGGGAAATTTCTTTCTTTGAACTTCCTGTAATCAGAAGGTCATCCACATACAAGAAAATAATAATCAAAGAACCATGAATCAGCTTCAAATAAACATTAGGATCAGACTTGCATCAAACAAAACTCAATGACAGCAGAAAACCATCAATCTTGGCATACCAAGTCCTGGGGGCTTGCTTAAGCCCATACAATGATTTCTCTATCTTGCACACAAAATATGGATTAGTAACAAGCCCTTGAGGCTGATTCATGTAAATCTCTTCAGTAATATCTCCATTAAGGAAAGCGCACTTCACATCCATGTGATGTACCTCCCACTGCTTCAAAGCTGCAATGGCTAAGGCTAGCCTGATGGAGTCCATCTTTGCCACTTATGCAAAGGTCTCATTGTAGTCAATACTATGTACCTATGAGTAGCCCTTGGATACCAATATTGCCTTATATTTCAAAGGTGAGCCATCAGCAGCAAACTTAGTTTTGAAACCCCACTTACATTAAACTAGCTTCCTCCTTAGTGGAAGATCAATCGGTTCCCAAGTGTTGTTCTTCTACAGTGAGCTGAATTATTATTTCATGAACGTTTGCCATATTGCATCATGTGATACATCTTCATATTTCTATGGGCCTAATTCAAAAATCAGATAGGACTTCTCTTCAAACAAAGGGTCTTTCATACACAGGGCACTCTCAAACTGACATCTAGTCCTCCTAGGATCACTAGTCTTTCCAGCTAGTTCTCCAGCTGCATGAATGGTATTTGATGCCCATTTTGGTCTTGTAGGACTTTCAAGATATGAAATTAAATCATCATTATTAGACATATCATAATCAGAAAACTCATTTGTCTCTTCACTTACATTCAATGGTTCTGGTGGTGAAGAAGACTCTCCAACTTCAACTGTTGCTAAAGGCTCTTCTTGGAACTAAACACTCCTTTCAATGAAGGCTTTGTTTGTGCTCAAATTGATCAGCTTGTATCCTTTTGAATATTTAGAGTACCCAAAAAATAGGCACTCTTGGCTTTGGGGATGCAAAGCCCTTCTCTTTTCAGTTGGAATTCTAGCCCAAGCCCTTGAGCCAAAAATCCTGAAATGGGTCACATCTGGCATGTGCCCACTCCATGCTTCGAAAGGAGTCATACCATCAAGTTGTTTATGAGGAACCCTATACTGAATATAGGATGCATAGTTTGTATCCTCATCCCAAAAGTTTGGTTGCAAAGTGTTAGCCTTCATCATACAGGTTGCCATCTCCTTAAGTGATCTGTTCATTCTCTCAACAACACCATTTTGCTATGGTGTGTAAGGGATTGAATGCTGCATATAAATACCTACATCTTCACAATATTGAATGAACTCAGACTTTACATACTCACCACCATTGTTAGATCTAAGGATCTTGAGTTTCCTCCCATACCGGTTTTCAACAAAAGCCTTAAAGACTTTGAAGATGCCACAAACTTCAGACTTATGCTTCAGGAAGTAAACCCAACGGTACCTGGAAAATTCATCTATGAAGGTCAATGCATATTTGGCCCGACTCATTGAAATATGAGGAAATGGACCAGAAAAATCACTGTGGATCAACTCAAGAGGTGCAGAGGTTCTCTCATGACTAGCTCTGTCAAATTTATGCTCTGGGTGTTTTCCTAGGATACAACCTTGATAGAATCCCTTGAAAAAGTTAATCTTTGGTAACCCTATGACTATTTCTTTTTCACTTATATTAGAAAGATACGTATAGTTAAGATGGCCAAATATTTCATGTGAAAGCTTGCTTGCCTCATTGGCATGAATCAAAAGAGCAGAGGGGTTTGAGTAGGGTAGAAAATGTGAAAACATGTATACCTTCGAAGTGTGATCTACAACTCCTTTTGCAATGACTTTACCACTCGAGATCTCTGTGATCACAACATCATCAGGGGAGAATATCACCTTCTTTGGAGACCTTGTGTGAGGCATCTGATACATTGAAATAGGTTAGAGGCAAGACCTGGAACATAGAATACATTGCGGAACTTACCATTGTCAAGAACAATCCTTCCTTTCCCCAAACTGTCAGTGAGAGAGTCATCTCCCAGCACTATTGGTGGACCTTTCGACATGTCAAGAGATGAGAATTCCTCCTTAGTCGAAACCATATGTCTTGAAGATCTAGAGTCTATGATGAAGCTAGGTGAGCTTGATGTGCTAGCAACCAATGCATGTACTCTCTCTATGTCCTCTGACTTTGATCCTCCTTCCCTCTTCTTTGAGTTATCAGGAAAGGAGATGTTATTCTTTTCCAAGATTTGGGTCAGCATGTCAGTTTACTTCTTCATGCAGGAGCTTCCAGGATGATAGCCCTTACTGCAGTATGCTTTCTTGCTCATTTCTCCTTTGTTCTTCTTCTTCTGGAAGTTCTTCTTGGAGCCTTGGTTCTCCTCCTGAGACTTGTTCTTGTCTCTCCTTTGCTCAGGTGGCTTCTTAGCTTTCTTCTTCCCTTTTGAATCCACCCTCAAATCTCTAGCAACCAAATCTTGGTCTTTGGAAGGTTTGATGGTGCCCATCATCACCAGTTTATCTTGTTCTTATGTGAGGGATTCCATGAACTCTGTAAGCTTAGGAATCTTCCAGGATCGAGCTATCAAATTGCTAGTATGGAAGGTCGAAACAAACACTAAATATTCAAGGCCAAGCTTCGATAGTATGTCCAAAACTATTTTCTCCTCCTTCTTTTCAATTCCACACTATTTTAGCTGGAAAACAAGGGATTTAAACTTGGAAAAGTAGAGTTGCAGGGATTTGAAGCTGTTGGGACTCAAAGAGATCAATTCATTCTCAATTTGATGTCCTCTCATCTCATCTGTCTTACCAAAATCTCTACAATCTTCTCCCACACTTCATTATATGATGTCAATCCATCAATATGGAAGAGGAGGTCTCTGGATAGGCTTAGACACAAGAGACCATAGGCCTCATCCCTCCTGTTGTGCCATTTAATTTTATTTGTAGCTACATTGGGCTCTGCTTTAGTTTCCATAGTCACCCTGTAGATACATTTCACTCTCAACAGTATCTCCATCTCTTGTTTCCATTCAAAGAAATTAAATGGAGTCAAGATGATCTTCTGAGATTGATCCATAGCTCAAAAATTGTCCCTTCAGTCAGCAGAATAGCTCCCAGTCAAGATGTCGAACCTGCAATAGCAATATTGAAGGAGAGAAATAAATATACAAAGGATTTTATACCATGTGTAAAATGAACCCAAGTGATAGAACAATTGCACTCACAAAATTGCTAATCAAACCTGCAAATTTACACACAAAGGAGACTGAAATTGGAGTATAACACTAATATGTATTGAATAAGTGTACAATAGCCAACCTTATGAAGTCATAGGCTGCTACAATATATAATTACATGAGATATTCAAATGCATAAGGATGCCATTCGAAATAGTCAAAAGCAGGATTACTAAATCTAGTCAAATCCCCCATAGGTGCATAAAGCAATTTCCAAATCTACCCAGAGGCGCACGAATTGGAAAATTCAAGTAGGAAAGCTAATAGGTGATGGAAATACAACTAATACATGATTTTATTAGGATAAAATAATGGAGGATGATGAGGGAAAAAAACAAGTGAACTACACCTAGTCTTCCTTTCCCTTTTGCCTCAAATATCAATAAAGTAGGCAACTTAGCAGAAAAAGTAGATATGCACTAGGGAGGATCTAGAATAAAGAAGAACTGCTAAATATGGTTTCCAGGAGGTTTCCCAAGCACTCCATGACTCAGTTTTAGCAAGTTTGACTTCTAGGACATGTGGAAGACAACTTGCATAGAGTGGAATATTAGAAACTAGGCAAATAAGACAAAAATGGATTAATTAATTTCTAAGGTAGATAACTATGGGTTGATTATTCTAACATGAATAAGCCTAATTATTTTAAAAAAAATGGTTTCTATGTTAGATGACATTTTAAAAATAATAATAAGACAAGAACATTTTCATGTTCAATTTCCTATTTATTAAGGTTGTAATTAATTGAACTTTACACATTTTTAGGATTTAAACATTTGTAAGAAATAAATTGTATTATAAAATGAATTCCATCTAACCTTATTACTTACTTATGCTTCTCTTAGTTCTTCTTGATAGTGGACTTTATTAAGCATCCTCTGTTTGTCAAACTTCAAAATGGTCACCATATTACACTCATATGACATTTTTTTCAATAAAGGGTCTATTTACGATGATGTTCTCATGATGACAATGATGGCCATACGGTCAATGATCATGACAATCCCACTGACTACGAAAACAACAATAATTTCATTATCAACATCATCATCATCAGTAATGATGATGATGATGTCAATGGTTTTGTTTATAGCGTTGATGACCACGACGACAATGATGATGGTGTTGTTTATGACAAAAAACTAAACATTAAAAAAACAACAAACAATTAAATATATATATATATATAATAATAAATAATAAATAAATAAAATAAACATTAAAAAAACAACAACCAATTAAAACTATCCATATTACCTTTCCCCTATCACAACAACAAAGTTTTACATCTTTCATTTACCTCACCCACAAACTACGCCCAAGGTCACAGAGTAGCTTCCAAGGTTGCAAAAGAGGTTTTTCAGTTACCTCACCCATGAACTAGGCCCGAGGTCACAGAGGAAGTTTTTCACTTACCTTACCCATGAATTACGCTTGAGGTCATAGAGGAGGTTTTTCACTTACCTCACCCACAATAAAGGCTCGAGGTCGCAGAGGAGATTTGAAGGTTACTAAGGAGGTTCCAAGGTTGCAAAGGAGGCATCTCATGTTTGTTCAATGAACCCCTTCCTTGATGCAACCATAAATATATGTTGTGAACATGGTGAAACCCTTAAGTTTAACCAAACACAGATCAATTTCTTGTTTGAAAAAAAATTTATAGTCTGGGTTCTTTCTACAGGCCACTTTTTATTGGGTAGGAGTCAAGCTTTAGCTCAATTTTAATGGTATCCCAGCTTTGGATTTTTTCTATCCTCAAGGATTTCCACCCCCTTCATCTCGAAAATATATGCAAAGGGACATTGGTAGATTAAGATCGAGACCCATACCAAAAGGGGAAGGTCAGTAAGGCATCAGGAAAAGCATAGGCTAAGGTAGATTCCAGTATACTATTTCCCCGCAGAGATGTCTTTAGTAAGTCATCTAATTTCATTTAATCCATTAAATTGTTTTCTAGTTAGGGTTTTATTGATAGATACCATCAATAAATTGTGGTGAGGGTTTTACTAATAGATATAGTCAGGGTTTTCTCCTATCCACCCTCCTATAAACCCTGACAATCAACCCCTCTTATGGATCTATTCCAGTCCTCTTTTCTTACCTAACTATGAATTTGTGATATCTGTCCCTACTATATTATTTGAAACTGCCAATACTTGCTACCAACTGTCTAAATTTGCAATTCTTTCCAACTTGGGCTTGGAGACATAATTATATGTAGAAATTTTGTTTGAAATCATTAGTTGGGATCTAATTTGGGGATGATCATAAGGCCCCTCTCTAATTTTTCCAAATAGATATGTTTCATAAATTACTTTGTATACTGTAGGGAATTTAATCCTTTAAATTTGCTATAAAAGGCCCTAACTCTTTAGGAAACAAAAGGTTATATTTTTCTCAAAGTGTATAAAATGCATCTAGTCAAAAATTAACCTTTGTCTACTATATTTCATGGAAAACACCCTATGTGTGAGAAAATATGTCAGCATGTATGGATCCTCTTCAAAAACATATATCAACAGTATAGTTAAACCCTTATATAGGAACCAATATCACATCCTTATATCAATATTAAACTCTAGAATTTTTTATTCTATGGAAACATTCTTGGGAGAGAAGAATCATCCATCAAAGTGTATATTATGGCTATCAATTTGTTTGAAAATTCTGTCTAGTTATGGTTTCTAAAATTTCTCATTATTACAGTCACTCCACTCATAGGTGGGTGGTTGATTTCCTAATTCATCTTTGACCTTCAGGTTCAGAACTTTGTAATGTTTATAGTTTAGATATAAAAACATGCAAAACAGGGAGGATGGGTATATGAATTGCTCCATAGTAGGGAGATATTCCAGTTTGGTATGGATTGGTTGAGCTAGGTAACTACATAGGTCAAATTTTGGAGGCATGACACCAACAATAGGGGTTAGGAAATTTAAGAAACCTAAGATAGTGTCATCCATGGTATGATCACTATCATACCCTAATATGGTGCATATTAGGGATATGGATTTCTGTAATTTTCAAAGAAAAACATTGTTTCCTAAGGGGAAGGATAGGTGGAGATTATAATCCCCCTTTCCAAGTGCTGAGATAAGCAATGAATTCTTTCAAAGGATTTAAATGACTAGTAATATGTTTCTAGTTTTTAATCATGGAGGATTTATAGAGATCGGAGATTTTGAAATCATAGGTGGAAAGGGTTTAGACTAGTACTGGCTTGGGATCAAGCCTCTTGAATATTTCTATTTAGGTCAAATAATTGACCACAATATCAAACATGTCATCATCGTCGTCATAGATGTGTTCATATCTAGCGAAACTAGTTTTATAGACTTTTTTTGCATGATTATACCTTTGCAAGTAAAATTTAGCTAAAATTGGTAGGTTATAATAGAGGTGGCATATCTACATAAGGTAAAAAACTCTTTTATTGTTTATAGAAGATAAAATATGGAAAATGTTTTAGCATTGTAATTACCTATAGGGTAAAATATCGTTACTGTGCTAATATGTTTGTGCATGGGTGTTGACTCAAATGGTATAGTTGATGCAGGTTTGCTCATTCTTTTCTCCTATATGGAGAAGTAATAACATAGGAATTCAAATTTTCTTTCTTTTAATAGTGAAACCATATTTAAAATTGGAAAACTAGAAAATATTCGTTTGGCACACCTAAAAGACATCATATGGTTTCATAATACCACACTTAACACTTAAAATATTATAGTCAGTGAACATGGATGCCAAAATTTCTTTATGTTCATTCATGGTGGACATACTTATTGCGTTAGATTATTGGGAAGAAAACAACTCTCATTTGCAAAGGAAGTAACAAATTGGAGGCGCAGTGGTATTGGAGAGGTATCTTTGGAGGCACAATAACCTTCTTTCAGTTCTTCAATTTTCTCTTAGTGTCGACCATTGATATCTTGGGCCTTCTCCAGACCTACTCGATCTCTCTTATCCCCCTAACTACACCAGCCCTAGGTCACTACCCTTTGTCCCACGTATCATTGTTTTAGGTTCTCGATCACTTTAATTTTCATCTCATGGCTCCTAGTAGATCGTCACGGCACCAACTTCTCTCTTATTTCTTTAAGTTCCTATGTGGCTTGTGAAGCTTTAGTATATTCTCTGAAGGCTTAATTCATGTATTTTCAGTTCTTTTGAAAGAACCTTGGCTTATAAATATTTAGTTTATCCTCTGCAATATTTCATTAAATGTGGCATCTCTAGGTTGTACCAAACCTCCAGGTGGCATGTAGTCTAGTGGAGTCATTTTCCTAGCAAATTGTTATGCTGGTTGTGCTTGTGTGTATTGCTGAGGTTGAGTAGGAGTCTGCTCTATATTTTTGTGTTGAGAACATGACCCAATAGAATATTGATCATATTGTTATTGAGGTGGTAAATATATTATATGATATCTCACTATTAACTTCCAATATTTACCCACTACTATGCTATTATCCTTTAGGTTCTGTAACACTAGCTTTTCCTCAGAATGTCTCTTGTAAGTGAGTGACACCCTTTCCTTAAAAATATTTTTCATTATTGTCCAAATGTGGAAGGAGGGACTTAGTCTCTTAAGATATTTCTCTCCATTGATTATTCCTTCTAGTTTCTCCATAGGTTCTTCATTCCTTTTTTCGTTTAACTTATTCATGGATTCCTCTTTGGAGTAGGTCTCTGAGTTTCTAGCCCATAGAAAGGAAAATCCTAGTTTTGTAACTCCATTAAACATAGTTTTTAATGCTTTGATCTCATCGACCAAAACATTTGTGATGTTTTGCATCAACTTGTAAACTCCCCCCTTGTCAATCAACACTCTTATTCTGGCCGCCTTTTTCTCTGTTATACGATGTCCTCAAAGTCAGATTGCCCAATTAAATCTTCATTGTGGACTCAATCAATGGTTTTCAAGGCACATAATTTTAAGGCTTCATGAAATCTAGTCTAATACATAGCTATTAGTCTTGGACAAACATAGCCAAAAGCTATGTATTTATAGCTTAGTGAAGAAACAATCCAGAAACCGTCTTCACATCAGCCTTAAGTCTTCCTCAACAAATACTTTTTTGTCACACCTTTATCTCTCCCCTTTGTTTGTTTTGCTGCAAACTTCACCGTAGAATAGGTCTCTCAACTCTGTTCAAGACCAACTTATAACCTTCGTCTATTTACTCCATGATATAAGCTTTGAAGAATGCATCCTTAATGTCTTCAATTGTCTTCAAGGGTTTTATCTATAAAAATGCTTTCAAAAGTCTTATTCAAGATCAGATTTTGACATTGTAGCTTCATCAACAAGACTTGTTTTCCATCAACTTCAATTTCGATGTCAATTATCATGTCATTTAATCAATAAGTTGTGAATGTTAATGCTTATGATGCTGCAAAAACCATAACTTATTGTGTGATGCAATGACCCTTATTTGTTGTACCTTGAAAAACCATTTTATGTCATGTCAATTATCCTTCGGTTACTTGAAAATGAATGTATCTGTAGGCTATTTTGACTCTTCAAACATCACAAACTTCAGTGTTTGATGATCACTTCCTAGATCTAAATATACATCCATATTATTAGAAGTACTTACATGCCTTCAAGGTGATCTCATGTCCATTTGCAATCATTTATCATGTCAATAAGTTGTCACAACCATGTTAGTGAGAATTCCATAGTCTGGTGACTTTGATCACTGTCCAGTTAAGTTTTCAAAACAAATGACTCCCTTTCATGTGTCATTGCAATTTTCAATCCAATTAATGTGAATAAGGTCACTTCCTTGTGGTCTTTAGTTGTCAACTCCTCAAGATTTCATGTCATGATAGTTCAATTGTATTCCATGCTTTGATATCCTTATAATGTCTTAAGGAAAACCTCAATTTAGTCTAATATTATATTCATGCTAAAATAAATTCTTAAGAGGCCATGTTCGCAAGACTATCACTCTTAATGTAAGAAGTGATTATGATGTTCAAATTTTGAGCTTGATCAAGACTAATAAATAGTTTAGCAGGCCGAGTCTTCCTTTTAAAAACCAAAAATTGAGAGGATTTTAATTTTGTATCTACACCTTTTCTTCTCACAAAATTTACTGCAATTTTTTCCACAACTTAACAAGGGTAATGATGGCATATCATCATATCATGAATGTATAGATTATGTTGCTGCAACTATTTAATGTTTAAGCATACACCCTTTCTACACTTATTTCATATGTAAATATTTTTCCATGATCTATCCTCAATATGTATTCAAACAATATTCAAATCTTCCACTAAATTTTTTTGTCCAAAATAATTCATTCTACCATTAGGTATACTATGTGTCTGGAGAATACTATGCAATAATTAACTTGTCTCATAGATGGCTCCTTATCATTTAGTCTTCAAGATTCTACATATGTTAATCCATACATGCTCTCAAGTCTTCATGTGATTTCTAGGAGTTGTCTTCATACAATGATAAAAATCTCGATAACCAGCTCTATATAAGTCATATAATCAACAACAAGTGTTTTTGAGGTCATTCTTGCTAATTATATCCAAAGCTAGAAGAAGTAATTTTAAGAATGTTGTAGTTATCATAAGGGTAAACATGGATCAATGACACCCATTCAACCGTCATCATATCACATGATATTATTTGTTCTCCCCCTATCACCATCCCAGATGTGATAATGGTTAAGTGTATCCTTAAACACCTTCAACATACTGTGCACCCATAACCCAACATACCGTGAATCCACAAATGAAGGAGATATCCTACTTTGTTCAGTCACTCTCGAAGGCTTTTCTCAATTTTAGTGGGTTTGACCACATATGCAAAAATCATATCACTGGCTTGTTTGAAGCAATCCAGATTATGAAGTTGGCTAAACAAGGACCAGTACAATACATGCTCTACAGTTCTATAATATTTCATACTGGTAGGCCTAAGAACCATGGGATCAACTACTAAATATTGAATTGTGTCATTGACACTATCTGCAACTCTCAACAATATTTTTTTAGTAGGAATAGCGTGTCTCCTATCTTCATTCACATTATGTACACTACTCTTTCTAATCTCGCTGTAAATAGCTTGTAGCTATATTTGTACCAATACTAGCACTGTGAGAGTTGTGGATTTGGATTTCTGAGGAACTATAAAATCCAAGGATGAGTAGGTAATTAATATGGTTAGTGTTTTTCCCAAAAAATTGGTTTTATTTTCCACCATTACGTTGACCTTAATATCCCTCGTTAGGTTCCATAAACCATAGTGCTACCATATGCGACTTTTTTGGAGTACTTTGTTGTCGTTTTTTATTGAGAGTTGGTCGTATTATTGTGTTTCTAATATTTTTTATTAGTGAGTGTTGGATGATCTATTTTAGGATCTTTTCCAATTTTGGGTTCTCTCCTTTCACATGTATGTTTTTCTAGTTCAGTAGCATGAAAGTAACCTAACTCTAAGATGTTGAAGTCTATTTAGAAGCATTTTTTCTGAGGATAAGGGATCTCTTCCCCAACATCTTATTTTGAGTTATCTTATGTTGACTTTATAATGGGTTCAGATCTAATATATCATGCTACTATTATGCATTGTTTTCTTCCATTAAAAACTTAGATCTGATATAGATCGCTACTCTTATTAATGTTATTATTTTAATTACTTTAATGGTTATTGCAACTCATTGTTTCTGGGATATGCTAGACATGAAAGATATTGAGGTATGGTTTTTCTGTGTTGGATATGCTTGTCTCATTGTTTCAGCTTTGAGTTTGAATATTTGAGAAAAATAATTATAAAATACAAATGAGTTGAATCTACCTGAGAGTTTGCATCTTTTCTCAAAATGAGCTGAAATTTGCATTAAACATTTTTATGGTTCTTGTTTCTTTAGAGTGGATCCTTGTGTAGTCCAATGAATTGAACCTAGTTAGTTTTCTTTCCTTTGTTAATTTGTTGTTCTTTCCTATTTTTTTAACCTTAATTGAATTACCTTAATTAATATACAACCCTAGATAGCCTAATACACTATAAGACCTTAATTAATCTAGTGGAATTCTCTTATTAACTATTATTCCTATCCTCTCCTCCCAGGTTTTATCAGTTTTCCCCCAAAATGGAGTGGCAACTCCACTCCCTCCTTCTTATTTTGTTACTACCTATATTGCATGGGTGTTCACCAAGGAGTTCTAAATCTTTCTAGGCATAAAAGAAACTCATAGCATCATTATAGGCACTAATTTCTCAAATATCAATAGCCCAATGTGTGTGAAATAGAAGCAACAAGTTTGATCCCTCAAGTCTGGGAAAACCTGGGTGTGAAAGCAACCTTAATTCTCCATGATTGTGTATCTAACCTACAATGAAGAGCGTAATTTTTAAATCTTTGTTAATTTCAGCACCAATAGCCCTAATTCATAATTTTTGATTGATTTGAGGATTAATTTCCAATTCTGAGCACCCATGCAATAGTGTGTGAAAATTTTGGGCACATTGGGAGCATTTATGATCCCATCTAACGAAAAGCAAAGTGTTCAAACTCAATTTATTGACTTCTGAGCATGATAATGACTTTTCTTCTAGGCTTGCAATGGTTCAAACATCAAATTCCGAGGTAACATAACATAGAGCTGAAATGTTGCACTTGTTAAGTTGTATGAGGAAGGAAAATGGAGGTAAGATATGATACAAGGATGCCACTGAAATTAGGATATTTGGGTTGGATGGATGTTTATCAATCCTTTGAGGATGCATGTGTGCCATTTTATCATTTTTCTTCCCAATAATATTTCTCAAGACTTAAATAAATCATATACTAATAAGTAATAGGCTATGTGTTTGAAATATATAAGTTATCCTATACAGTTTTGGGGAGGACATAAGTTTTGAGGACAACATTTAATGTCTAAAACTCGTTTCCTACCAGCATCATTGTAAGAGCCTAGAGGTATGCCTAGATTTGAAGTACAATCTTTGCTGCTAATTCTAGGGTAAAATAGCTAGTCTCAAACAACTCACCAATCTCCATATGTTACCCACCAACATTGAATTCCGATACTTGTGTGGAGACTGCATGGACACTTATTAAGACCTACGTGGAATTTCTACACTATGCACACTTGCTAAAGACTAGTTTCTATATTCTCTGGTGGTGCACCAACTCTGAAATGTGGTCTCTCTCACCATTAGCTAGTCTCAAATAACTCACCAACCTGCTAGTATTTGGCACCATTGGTGAAACTGCTAGACGCAGCAAGTTCCTTACTAGTTGAGTGCATATGAACAACTTGTGGAGGATATCTAAATTTGTGAGATATTACTTTTCATCGATACTGAAGATATATGTGAGACAAATTAAATATATTGAGATGAACAAAACAACCAGGTTTCAGGGGGAGCAATTAGTCTACATATTTTCTAGGGGAGGAGTATGGTTAGATAAAGGGACGAAATTACAGTGAAGCGGCGTTGTGATCTTGTCATTGATGCATGCTTATATTTATGAATTTACTATATGACTATTGATGCATTCATTATGCGAGCATGTCCTTACATGTCACGGGAATTTCAATGATAAAGTTAAATACTTGACAGGTACAACTAAAGTAAAGTTTTTATGGGAAGTTCGATCTTATAAAGATATTCTTCAACTATATTGTAATACCACTCAGATGGCGATGAATTTCTGTTATGAAGAGAAATTCCTATGGCTTGGGGTACCACAATAGATAGCTTGACTCTAGAAATCAATCCCTTCCTATATGAAAGAGAAACGAAATATATAACACTAAAGGATATTGATTCATACCTTATTTCGGACGGTTGATGTAGATCCCCGTTGAGCTTTCCAAGTCTAGCTTGTATTGATGAATTGCTATCTCAACACTTAGCAAACAAGACAATCATGCTATATATAATCATGTTAGACCTACTCTAGCATATATAATCAATAACATATAAGCATTTAAAAGCATCCATGGATAAAATACTCATTTAAATACACATTATTGGACACAAAAAGATATTTCTATTAATATAAAACAGAGATTACAATAGTGACAACCTCTATCGGCACGTCTGCGAATCGGAGAAACTAAGTCCCCCACTTGGGCCTTCACCACTTCAATCCTCCATCTCTCGATAGCAAACTCACAAGAAAAAGGCAAGATTGGGAAGAACACAAAAGTGCTCCAAGGGACAAAGGGATGCGGACTCAAGTATAAGCTCCGACAACAATGGACTATAGTTTTCTTTCTCTTCAATTCCTCATACCTTCAATGTATCCGAAGGGTTCCTTATATAGCTCTTCAATGGGGTAATGGAAGGTCGAATTTGAGTGATCTCAAGGCATATGGAAGGCCAAGAGACAAGTGAGTCAGATCCAAATCAAGGAAAACTTTAAAAGAATTTGGCCTTTTGCACACATCCTGATGTATGTGGTTTAGGGGTCAAACCCACATGTATACACGAGAAAGGGATTAAAAGTCACGTGCAGAAATTATTGCATGTTTTTAGGGATGATCTTGGAAACATCAAAGGTACAAAAATGGTCCATAGGGTCTAAGGAGTCTGTAGAAGGATAGGGAATTCCATGAAGTTGTGATTCACCATGTGTGGTAAAATGAGCTATAACAGATGCCCCCCCAATGTGTGAGGTCAGAGGGGTCATACGATGGCTGAAATACATTGTAAGTCCATCCCAAAAGTGAAGTGATGAAGAACCAAGTGGAAGAACCAGCCATCCAATCAATACGATATAATGATCAAACTTTGCACATCACTGCAAGTAGATATAGCAGTTTCGGATACATAAGAGTACAATGGCCATGAATAGGCATGATACAAAATATGACATGTGTGGTCATCACCACGTACAATATAAATAGCTCAGAATCTCCATGATGAAGATATACAAAGGATCATGATCTCCATGAAGGCTAAAGATATATAGTGGATCAATATCTCCATAATGGTTGGAAATCTCTGACATATAGTGGAATCAAGTCATGAGAGTTGAAATCTCATGAACATTGGCATGATCAAGGAGGTAGCATATATGAGATTCCACTAGTCTAGAAGGTATTCTACACAAACTGCTATGAGTACATGTCCTACTATGTGAATAGAGGTGTCCAGGTCGAACACAGTAGTCCATCGTCTGATTACTGGTCATTGATGTATACTATTAACAGATGCGAGATCACCCACCAATAATGAAAATGGGAATCAAGGTACTAGAGTGCAAACTAAAAAGTGTGAATAAATGTGTTGAGGTTAAACACTTGAGAGAATTCATCGATCAGGGGACATTGATGTATTCCCAACAAACTGTTGATGGCGAGAGAACCTGCCACTGATGACTACAAGTCTCAAGGCACTCAAACATGACTCTAGATTCCTATCCCAGAATAAATGATCTAAATTCAATGGGATTAAATCTACTGGAAGGAGGTAATTAAGGCATCCCCCATCATCCAACACGAGGTACTTAGCAAAGTTGTATAATGTGGAAGGAATTGATCATAATGTGCATGAACCAGTAACTGTATCAGGAATGGCCAACCTGCAAAGTCAATATAACTGAGGAATGGTTGACTCAGGTTTCAACTTCGTTCAAACAAGAGCATAAAGGTGAATGGTGACTAAATGTAGGAAGCATAGACTCGATATAAAAATGGGACATCTCTGCGATATAGGAGGCATCAACAGAGGCTCCATAGGGACTGGAATCTTAACCAGTCGGTGGAGATAAACTCAGAGAAATGAGTACAGATCCTAAAGTCCAACTATTAACCCAACCAATGGATGTGATATACAGTGCTCTATTTGAAGGTGACACGACTCGACTGCTTCCAAAGATAACATCTTTTCTTGTCTGTTTTTTTAATTTTAATTTTTTGGACTTTTTCAAATATTTGGAAAGATTGAAAAAGAATAAACTTGCTTTATAGTTATAGACTAGGAGGAGATGAGTTTCAAATGGGAAAACAAACTAGTTCCAAGCAACGGAACATACCTATGCTCAATGCAAGGACACATGTGTAGGATAGCAACACTCGAGGGAAAGTCCCCTTGCGGGGAAAAATCACGAATCAAGCTGCAAAGGATATATAAAATGGCTTTGCATGCCTAGACATGACACAAGCTCAGGCTATATGGCTGATACTCAAAGTCAAGGAAGCAGACACAAGGATCAATGAGGCAAGCAAAGCTCATGATAATGCAATTACAACTTGACATAAGGGAGTCCTGGGGAAATAGGCTAGCAAAAGATCAAGAGGAATATGAGGCTCTTGCGAAATGTCATGACGATACTATACAATGGAATCCCACACCCTAAAGGACAAAGTGTTGGCATGGGCGCCAAATGAAAATAAGGAGCTAACTAGGGAACCCATGTAAGGTCAAAATCTACCATTCACATCAAGTCCCTTCTAAAACAAGAAGAAGGTTCTGTGACAGAATAGAATGGGTTCGTACCTAAGGTTATAATGAAACACTCATAAGGTTAGGAAAAATTAAAACAGAGCTGAACCCTAGCCTTTATGTCAGTTTAAACATCATGCCTAAAATCGGCACGAATAGGACAAAATAACGGTTGAAACAGTGCTCAAACTGGTCTCCTACATCATTATATTAGTAAAAAACGGTCCAAAAGAGTCAAAAATAGTCCAAAACTATAGAAAAGGGGGTAGAAATTTTCAAAAATTTGAAAATTTTCTATAAATAGTAAAAAATTCAAAACATTATATAACATTTGAAATTTTTACCCAACTGAGTTCAGAAATTCAAATGCGAATTCTGAGAGTTTCAGCTGGCGGAATCTAACACCATTTTTTCCAGGTAACTTCCCATGCCCTACTCTTTCATTTGCATGTAAATTTTTCAAATTTCCATGGTGAAAAATGATTTCTAGGCCACCCTAAAATATGCACCTCGGCACATGCATAAATCGAGGATTTTTCTGCATATAGGGCTGGCTATATGCAGAAAAATGCCTCAAAGTCACGTACATATGTGGTTTTTTAGCAAACAATCGCGTATGCAATCGCGTTTAAGTTTTTCTAAGACAAATAATGACCAAAACTCAAATTGAATGTGTAGGATGGTATTAGAATGGAGGGAACGAGAGCACGGGGATGTAGAAGAAGTACTATGGGGCGATCTAATGGCTCAACAAGCTCTTCATGCGTGTCGGATCTACAAGTTTTGGTGTCTTGGTGGCTTAAGGGCCAAACCTAGACTGCTACAGATGCTAGTAGACTACTAGGATCCTGACTCAGAGTCGTTCCATATTGACGGGATGTCCCTCACCATAGAAGTGGAGGACATATACTTCGTTATAGGATTGTATTGATGGGGGGAAGTGGTGAACCTAATTTCTCGCAGGCCCAGAGGTGGCCTCACCATAGATGAGTATATAGTTGTATATCGTTATCCGGACACAGAGAAGGTGGGTATTTAGATCCCAACTAACTCCATACAAGTACTAGGCCTAAAGGCCATTCTACTGACACTCGACGGGATAGCAGGGCTAGCCTCACTCCAAAAGGCCTCGTGGCCTCTGATGTTCTATGCAGTGGAGTGCATGAGACCCATAGTCTAAGATTGGAGTAGTGCGTTGTTTACCAACATGAAGCAACAGCTTAGCAAATGCAAAATGGGAAGGGTATGAAACTTCAGTTTCAACAGTATACTGAGCACGTTCTTCTTCGAGCGTGTCTCAGCACTCAGTCCTACAGTTCACGTTCCTCTTCATAGGGTTCGAGATCTGGCCCAATGACGTTGGGCAGATGCAATGCGCAAACTAGGAGGAGGTAGGGTGTCCAACCCCTACCTAGCTAACTTTTTTCCATCGTGGTGACAACAGATAGTTTCCATCGATGATTACCCCTATGCAGGGATAGATTTTCAGGGAGATCCCAATATGCCTCTACCACCAAGATTAGCATATGGTGACATTGGTAACGAATCCAACCCTCTTTTTAACTTTTTGAATTATTTTTTTTTTGTGTTTTTTGATATATAGAATCAAAAGACATGTTTTTGCGTGACAACACATAGTGACATCCTATCATATGTATCCAGATGTAGGACCACGGCAGGCTAACGGTTTCCCTCATCATAGATGGAGGGGACAAGGAGATGATATCATGGGTGTAGATGTAGAGCGGATGCTCCAAAGTATCCACACTAACTTTGTGTGGCTGGCCCATAGGGTGCCCGTGGCACAGGTCGAGGACCTACCTGAGGCCATGCAGCGTCAGGTGGTGGGTGTACCATGAGCATGGGTACAGTTGTTTCGATGGCTAGCTAGAGCCATGGTGACTTTCCACAATCATAACCCCCTTCCTCCTCCCCAGGATTAGATACCTGGGAGTGACACATTTTTGTACTACCATGTATTATATTCTTGTGGCTCGGAAGCCCCATTTTTGTATTATGACACATATGTATTATCACATTTTGGATGTTTAATGAAAAACTTTTATGATGATCGATTTTATTTATTTACATGTTTATAAATGTATGTTTGTGATGAGCTTATTGTCTATGAAACGAATGTCAGTCTAGCACATAGTTAGCATATGAGTTAACAACTTGATTATAAATTCTTGGAACATGTATGTATGTTACGTTGTCAAATTGTTGTTCTAATAATCTCACACATAGGAATCTTTGTAATAATGTTGGATCCCTAACATGATACAAGCCATTAAGTTGTGACACTACTAACTGCAAATCAATACATACCTCAAGATAGAGAACACCATGTGAAATGGCATCTCATAAAAGCTCGATAATGGCACTATATTCAACAACATTGTTTTAATAGGGCTGTAAACATATGACTCCTGAAGAAAATACCTAACTCGTAGGAATATAAAATCACCCAAGCAGCAAAGGATGAGTGTTGAGTGTGGCGGCTAGCTCCATCAGCGAATCCTATGTAAATGGAAGACTCCATCGATATCTGCCATAAGAAAAAAAATCTAATCAACAAACCCGATCACCATAAGAGAGACCTAACTATGCAAAATACTGTACAATAATATACAATAGTCAGCCTTGGCTGAAAATCATGCATAGTACTTTTTAAGATAGATCCTATTTCTAGGCTCCACCAAGGCTATCCCTTCATAGTCTACCAACTCATATGCACCATTCTTTAACACATGTTTGACCACATAAGGACCATGCCACATGGGGTTAAAATTTCCTACCCCCAAGGGTTCTTTAGCTTGATCCCACAAAACGACCAAATATCCTTCACTAAACCTTCTCAGACAGATAGATTTAGCATACTCGACCTTAATGCGACGCTTATTCACTTCTAGAGCCACTAAAGCATCTCAGCGTTGCTCATCAAGCTGCTCTAAATGGACCAAACGTTCCTCCAATGGAGAAGTATCTGGTAAGAGCTCTATGGCTAGCTTCAATGAAGGAATTTTGCATTCAACCAGCAAGACAGAATCCACTCCATGCACAAGCTAATATGGAGAAAAACTGGTGGCAGTCTTAACCACGGTTCTATAGGCCCACAAAGCAGGATATAATATGATATGCCAATTGGTCTTACTTTGTGTGATGGTTCATTGGAGAATGGACTTGAGTGACTTGTTCATTTCTTCAACCTATCCATTCATTTGAGGGTAATAAGAAGAGGAATACTCCTGCTTATACCCTAACTTTGAGGCCAACTCTTCCATCATCTGATTCTGAAAGTGCCTCCCATGGTCAGTGACAAGCTCCTTCGAAATACCGAACTAAGCAATGATCTGGTTGAAAATGAAATGTGTGGCTGTCTCACCATTGGATTTAACCATGGGCATAGCCTCAGCCCATCTCGTGAAATAGTCAAAAGCCACTATAATATGATGATTCCCCCTATATGAAGTTGGTTTGCAATCCATGAAGTCAATCCCCTACTTAGTGAAGGGATCAACGTTGATAATTGGATGTAATGGGGTAGGATGTGAGCACATATTACATGTGAACACCTGGAAAGGGTGGCAATTCTTGACCACATTAACACAATTTTAAAGATCGACTACTAGAAATAACCCACTCTCAAGATTTTTTGGGCTATAGAAAGCCCAGATAAATGACCACCACACGCCCCTTCATGGCAATCATTCAACACAAGCTCATCCTCCTCATGAGTTAAATAATGGCATAAAATGGAATCCACCCCACGGTGGTACAATGTATTATCCACTATAAGGTAGTTCTTGGATACGTGATGTAACCGTCGTCGTTCATCTCGTGAGAGGTGACTAGGGACCTTCAACGTTTGTAAATATATGATGATATCCCCATACCATGGATCCAAAGTTGAGATCAAGAAAATGTGCTCATCGACAAACGTATCTTCACAAACATCTTCCTCCTCCTCGCTTGGGAAATCAGATATAAGCTCCGCAAAAATCAACGATTTTTTTTATCTTGCTCAAACAAACTCAAGATCAAATTCTTGCAAGATGACAATCCACTTATTATACTTTCCCTCAATCATCCTTTTAGTGAGGACGAACTAAAATGGATTGACATGGGCTACCACCAAGGTCTGGCAAAGGAGAATATAGTGTCTCAATATTTAAACCACATGAATGGTAGCTAAGGCAAGTTTCTCCACATGGGAATAACGGATCTCCACATCTATGAGGTTTCAGCTCAAATAATATATGACATGCTCCTGGAGCTCTTGATCCTCTTAAACCAAAACCATACCAATCATCTCCATCGATGCGGCCACATAAAGTAAAAATTCACGGCTATAGTCGGGTGGAATACTCACCGAGGTCGATGCTAAGGCTCGCTTAAGTGCATCAGAGGACTCTTGGGCTCACTCATCCCAGCAAAAGGTAGTGTCCTTTTGCAAAAGTGCATAAAGCCTCTAGTCAAATTGGCAAAGTTAACAACAAATCTCCACAAGAAATTTGCCATGCCTTGCAAACTTTTAAGATGTCTAATGTTTCTCTAGGGAGACAATTGAAGTATTTCCTCAACCTTTAAAGGGCTAACTCTTATACCCTCCTTGGAGACAATGAACCCTAACAAGCGACCAGACTTCACACAAAATATACACTTATGAGGATTTAACCTGACTTAGTAGTGGTGGCATCCATCAAACACTAATCTCAAATGGTATAAATGACGCAATCTCAGACGAGAATGAGCAACAAGGTCATCCAAAAATACTTCAATAATCGATTTCAGATCATGGAAGATCAAGGTCATATCCCGTTGAAATGTGGCTTCAGCGTTTTTAAGACCGAAACGCATCTTTTGATATGCAAAGGTACCGCAAGGACAAATAAATGCAGTCTTATGTTGGTCCTCAGGTTTGATTTGTATCTGATTGTATCCAGAAAATCCATGCATAAAGAAAAATACCTCTCTTCCTGCACACTCATCCAAAATTTGATCAATAAATGGTGTGGGAAAATTATACTCAGGACAGGCACGATTCAAGTCATGGAAATCAGTGCATATGTGGATTGTTCCCTGCTTCTTATCAACCGGAATGGGGTTTGAAACCCATTCCGTAAAGGGAAGAGGATAGATAAAACCGACATTTAACATCTTTTCTATCTCAGCCTTAATCGCGGGTGCTTTTCTAGGATTCACCGCATGCAAGCATTGTCAAACAGCTTTAGCATTAGGATAAGTTTTAATTTCATGTTCAACAATGCGAGGGTCAATACCTGGCATTTTTTCATATGACCAAGCAAATATATCACAAAACTCTTTGAACAGCTCGGTATACTCTTGAATCTCAGCATGGGAACATTCTTCCCCAATATAGACATTCTCAGCCTTGCCAGGATCATGAGAGATATTGATAGGGATGGTAGGAGATATATTCACCATGTTTCCATCAGCCATCAAACCAGGAGAGCTCAATGGAACCATGGGACTACCAATTCTCTCACTAAGAATCTCCCTAAATTCTTCACATTTCAAATGGTCAAGCTCAGGAATAAAATAAGATCTATGAGGCAACTCTTCCCAAGGTGGATCAACCCCAAACATGGCCTCAATAATAGCTTCATCTAATGGAAAAACACTATCAAGGTAGTCATGTGTGTGAGAAGACTGAACTACCCATGCAAGTAGCATATATGGGTCCTCCTCCTCCATCCGTGAAGAGGAATGACTAGGCTCTGCAACACATTCAAGATTCGCTTGATATGTTATCATTGCTACAGGAAATGGCACGTCCATTCTGATAGCCTTACACAAAGGACTCGGTGTAGGAAGAATACAAGGATCTGCCATATGGGTAGTGCAAAAAGACACCAATCTCATTGAAGATGAAGCCCCACCGGAACTAGACCTAATCATAAGAATAGGTGCAGGACAACTAAAGGCTCCCATAAGGGATGGATACATGCCAACACCTACACTCCTAGTTGCCGACTGAGAATGATTGATAATCAAGATAGAAGCTCTCGATGACGTGGTAACACTTAGATTCTCGAATGACGTTTGATCAATAGAAACAATATTCCCATTAAATGGAAAGCATACAACTCAAAATAGAGAAGAAGCTATGGTTTGCATACTATACATCCAATTCCTACCCAGTAACAGATTGTAGTCAAGGGGCACATCAACCACCTCGGCCTTGATCGCAATGGTCTTCCCTCCCAAATAGACCTAAGAGAAGGAAGAATCTTGTGTAGCCGAAATGATCTACCATCAAAAGCAGTCAACATGGTAGCAGATTTAGACAACTCAGGGGAACCCAAACCCTTCCAATACAACAAAGACATCATGGAAGTAGCAGCACCTTCATCAATCACAGTGCGTTTGATGCCCATGTTAAGACATTTTACATGAATCAAGAGAGACACATAGTAAGGAAAGCGAGACTGTAGTCCCGCAGTTTCAAATTTAATGATAGAGGAAGAGTGATCATCGTTAACACCAGGAGCAGAAAGAAAAGCCTTCCTTTGCGACAGACAACTCTAAAGAACTTCAAGTGCAAACATCGCACAAGGAGTGTGGCCCAAATCCTCAACAACAGAATGTTTCTGGAAGGCACGGGCATTATTATTTTGTCCTGAACACTTTAATAATCCTTTAGGAATGTGAGGCCCACTCTCAGGTTTATCCATAGGATTTTCAATACGCAAAGGGATCTTAGTAGGAAGAGGTTCTTTCCCAAGGTTTGGTTGCGATGAACCATATTCCTTCGCACGAGTCACAACCTTAGCAGCACGCACCATGTTGATGAAACCATGACCACTACAACCTTCCGGTGGATCTTGATCTCCACTAGACTAATCATGGGTCCTTGAGTTCATGTTTTGATTATGGGGTAAAGGGTTGGTGAGCACAACTGGGCCCTGTGCTCTGAACTTCAAGGATTCTTCGATACAAGGGCACGAGTGAGTGAGGTGGTCTTCCTTACACAACTTGCAAGGAAACTTAACCTTACATTTAGACTTCTTGTCCCCCCCAACATTGTGTGCATTCTTGTCATTAGAATTGGAATTTTCATTCCTATTCTCACCCTTACAATAGTTTTTACCCTTATTCTTATTCCTTCAGGGTTGTTGGTTACCCTTCTGGTCTGATGATTGTACCGAAAGCACACTCACCATTTGGGTGGGTTGAGACAAATATGTGGCTTGTCCCGAGACATATTGGTTGATAGACAATTGACTCACCTGTTCACAACCGAATCCACACTCGTACAACCAACAATGCCATCGGCATGTGGTCCAAGTTTGACCTTAGGGTCGAAACTAGAACATGGAGCGTTAGGAATGATCTCATATAACAAAATGGATTGAGCATAAATCAAATCCAATTCTTGTGCCATAAAATGGATTGTTCCTTGTTCTAAACTCTGGATGTAGAAACATCCTTCGCTATATAAGGTAGTAACGATTTAAGGAACCATTCGAGGAGAAACTCCAGCAGTATGAAGGCTTTAATCAATCTCTTCCGTCTATGCCACTCTTGGATATGATCTTAGATATGCGTGGCTTTGTCTTGCCGAAATGTTGACAAGATTTTTGTACCAATGTCGTAATGCACTGGTAGTTAGAAGTGGTTGAGAAAATTCATAGCTAGGTCATCGAACAAAATGAATGCCCACCTAGATAACTCTATGTACCATTTTGTTGTAGGCTCGGTAAGGGTGTGTTGAAATAGCCTTAAACGGATCGAATCTTTATGTAAGGAATTAGAAGAGCACCAAAGGTGAAATGTAGTAACATGTTCACTCAGATCTTCTCTTGGTTTTCCCTCAAATTTGGGAATGTCTAAGGGAAGCTTATTAGGGACAGCCAGCCAATCCAGGTCATGAGAGACCGGGTCATTCGTTAGTCTCAACAAATCACTTAAATTTAACATTGCAAGGAAAGGGATCCTAGGTTGAGTAGGTTGATGCCACACTCCCTAATAGTGTTAATTCACATAAGACTAATTACCATAACCACCACGGCCATGGCCATAATATCCTCCTCCCATTTGACCCATGTAGGGTGACATGGAAGCACCATAATGTGGTGTACCTTGACTATGTGGAGCTACAAAGCCATAATTCAAGGAGTAAGTGGGTTGTTGATACCCACACCCATAAGGTGAATAACTATGCATATACTGCAGTCCATAATGTTGTCCATGAGAGGTCCCATAAGATGTCCCATGAGGAACTCCATAAGTCGGAATATGACCACCCAAAAGAATGGGAGGTACTTGGCTTCGAGACACGACTATGCGAGTAGCAGCATTACGAACATGAATAGTAGCAACATTCCAACCCAAAGGACCACATGAATGAGGGGGATGAATAGCATTCGAAGAACTAGGAATATAAGACGAAGGGACATGTGAAACTATGTAAGTGGCATTCCCTATAGTCACTCATATTGGTTTCGGTATCCAAATAGGACTACTAACACCAGGTCTAGGATGAACGTGTGATGTAGCATCCACCACTGGGATGGAGGGTGCAATGTGACTCATGCTCCCAAATCTCTTCGCATGGAAAGGAATGGGAATGCCCCCAGGAATAGTGCTAGGATCAAATTTCGACTCGGCATGATGTGCCGGATCATGTGTAGGGATACCAGACATGCCATAACTAACATAACTAGTGCTCATAGGTTCATGATGAGTCTTATTTCCTGACATCCAATACCAGTGACCTGTGAATGAGGGATCATACCTCAAGTGCGTAGGTATATCATGTGAAGGATCAAGCCTAGAGTGTGTAGGTATATAGGTGAAGGATCATACATAGGAGTAGGATCTTCTTCCCCAACCTCCTGAGGTGGAGAAGACAAGTCAAGAGTTTCATCTTCATTATCTCCCATCGTGTGTGAATCAATGTGAGAAGTAGTCCACCTGGACTATCTATTTCTCTCTCCCAAAGGAGGAGGATATGTAGAAGGAAGAAGTCCTGCTAAATTAAAAGAACGACGAGGTTTCACACCCAAATCCACAATGACTCAAAAAATGAAAAAGACTCTTCTAATTATGCAAACCCTAAGCAAGCTAGTGTGCATAGAGCATACACCGATATAATCTAAAGCCAATCACAAGAAAACAAGGGTAGAATATGTGAGCTCCCAAATGAATTAGGTATGTCTTTCCTAGGAGAGGCTTGAGACTCCCATACACAACAAGTGGAGGTTCATAACCAATTATTGTTGCCTTGAGCTTCAACGCATATAGTGATTGTGTTGTTTGACCCCAACCTGGCCGCAACACCTACAGAATAACCCCTGCAAAGTACCCCCTCGATAACCTAGGTAAGGCCACTAAGGTCACCTCAATATAATCAATACTCAGGCAGACAGTCGCAAGCAGGATTGGTCGTATTAACAGGGTAGAAAAGCCCAAAACTCTCTAAAGAGCCCCCAGATATGAATACAATTCTGGAAATATCACTGATGCTACTTAGTTATGACTAGGGGTCATCCCAATCAGTAACCGCTCACACCGCCTTGTGCTTAACTCCCTTGTAAGTGGAGGATCCTGAGAAACACTAATTATACCAAGGAATTTCACACTCTCACATGGACAGACACATACATGTTGTTGTTTAGTGGTCTTGGAGAATTTACTCACAATGAACTATTCCAAGACCCTAAAACCTAATCTTGTTGCTGTACCCTATCAAAGAAAATAGTGTAATCCATTTTAATTAAGCATTTATTTTATTTGGCTTATTACTCAAAGAGGTAGATGATCATGCAACCAATGCTGTTATGATGCAAACATGAAGTAAAATGCACACCTAACAATCAATACAAATGCATTGTGTCGAATGAAAAGCAGGGCATGCTACTACCTGAATGAAAAAAATTTATTCAAATAACAAATGCAATCATTCCTATATGAAATCCTGACTAATACTTTTGTAAGCAAACCTAGCACAAGTACCATGCAAGATGCAAAGTGCAATAATGAAAAGAAGCAAATATTTTTGAATTTTTTGAATAAAAATGACATAATAAAGCAAAAGAATGACTCTACCACCCCTAGAATTTTCAAGCACTATCCAACAACACCCAAGCAAAGCACTAAGGTAAAAGAGACCTAATTCACTAATCCCAAAACAAAAAATCGAAAATGCAATGACAAGAACATTCCTTAAAAAAAAAAAAATTACCCTAAAAGTCATCTCTAGTTAGAAACAGAGGTGTATATAGACTCTGGAAGCATCTAAGGAGACTTAGCAATCATCAAAAATAACGCAACAACACTCAATCTTCCTCTAAGAGGAAAAATTCAGGGCATACGTGAATGTGTGCAGAAAACCCACATATATACGCGGAAATCTCAGTCAAAACCGTGTGTACACGTGATTGTGATGCAGAAACTCACATATAGGAAGAAAAAGATATAAAAATAAAGGCAAATAGATAAGCTGAGACAAAATTCACACCTATCAGATACTACCAAGAAAATATGCCCCCAGACCTGGCTCAGAAACAGAGAAATGAGAGCAATTCAAGAACACTGAATGCCGATAAAAACCCCCAAAGGAAAAATGACTAGGAACTCCCCAGCGGAGTCGCCCATTCCGTTATGGAGAGAAATTCCTATGGCTTGGGGTACCACAACAAATAGCTTGACTCCAGAAATCAATCCTTTAATATATGCAAGAGAAACCAAGTATCTAACACTAAAGGATCTCGATTCGTACCTTATTCCATATGGTTGATGTAGATCCCCGTTGAGCTTTCCAACTCCAGCTTGTATTGATTTATTGCTATCTCAACACTCATCAAAAAAGAAAAGCATGCTATATATAATCGTGTTAGACCTACTCTAGCATATATAATCAATAACATATAAGAATTTAAAAGCATCCATGGATAAAATAACCATTTAAATACACATTAGTGGACAAGAAAAGATATTTCTATTAATATAAAACAGAGATTACAATAGTGACAACCTCTGTCGGCATGTCTGGGAATCAAAGAAACTGAGTCCCCCACTTGGGCCTCCACCACTCTAATCCTCCATCTCTCGATAGCAAGCTCACAAGCAAAAGGCAAGCTTGGGAAGAACACAAAAGTTCTCCAACGAACAAAGGGATGTAGACTCAAGTATAAGCTCTGGCAACAATGGACTATAGTTTTCTTGCTCTTCAATTCCTCATGCCTTCAATGTATCCAAAGGGTTCCTTATATAGCTCTTCAATGGGGTAATGGAAGGTCGAATATGAGTGATCTCAAGGCATATGGAAGGCCAAGAGACAAGTGAGTCGGATCCACATCAAGGAAAATTCCAAAAGAATTTGGCGTTTTGCACACATCCCGATTTACGCGGTTTTAGGGATCAAACCCATGTATATATGTGAGAAAGGGATTAAAAGTCGCGTATAACAATTATTGCATGTTTTTAGGGATGATCTTGGAAACATCAAAGGTACAAAAATGGTCCATGCATTCTAAGGAGTCCACAAAGGGACATGGAAGGCCATGAAAGTGTAATTCACCATGTGTGGAAAAATTAGTTATAACAATTTCCATAAGCCTTTGATTTGTTTCAATTGTATGCTTGATCATGGCATCATAGGTGCACTAAAAATTCCCGTGACTAGTTAAATATGCCCACATTTAATTTTCATAATACATTTACATCAATTCTCCAAATTGGATAAGTAGTTGATTTGGAAAAATGTTTGCAGCCTGCTGAGAAATGCCCATAACCAGTTTGAAAATGTGCGTTGGAATAATAAAATTCCCGCACTACCATAAAAATGCTATCATGCCTCAAACATATGCAAGCAAGTCTAGAAAAATTCCCGCAAAAATGCACAAAAAATTTAATGTGGTTAGATAAAGAAGAGGAATTAAAGTGAAGCAGCATTGTGATGTTGTCATTGATGCATGCTATGTGCATGCTTACCTTTTATGAATTTACTAGAACTGTTGATACATTGATTATGTGGGAATGTCCTTAGATGTCACGAGCATATAGTCTTCATGTGTGGGTGCTTTCATACTTATGTGAGCATGTCCTTACATGTCACGGGAATTTCTATGATCTAATGGAATTTCAACGATTTTCCTACAGACATCTTTCCACCTATATTTCATGAATTTTTGGGTTCAACGGGCATTTATCTATTACCCTACGAGCTTGTTTAACTAGCTATCGACATTTTATCTTAGTCTTGCATGCATAATGCAATACTTGCAGGAATTATGTACATTAATTGAAAGCTTTAAATGTCTACAAAATATTTCACTAACTCAGAGTTATATCTGGAAGCAGGGTTGATAGGGTATAAATATGGTTAGATAAAGAAAAGGAAATAAAGTGAAGCAACATTGTGATGTTGGCATTGATCCATGCTTGCCTTTTATGAATTACTAGAAGACTTCTGATACATTCATTATGCAGGCATGTCCTTACATGTCATGGGCATATAGTCTTCATGTGTGGGTGCTTGCATACTTATGCATGCATGTCCTTACATGTCACGGGCATTTCAACGCCTCCTGTAGGCATCTTTCCACCTCTATTTCATACATTTTTGGGTTCAGTGGGAATTTATCTATTACCGTAAGGGCATGTTTAACTAGTTGTGGGTATTTTATCTTTGTCTTTCATGCATAATGCAATACTTGTGAGCATTATGTCCATTAAGTGAAGGATTTAAATGTATTCAAAATATTTCACTAACTTGGAGTTGTACCTAGAATCTGGGTTGATAGGAAGTAGGTGAAGTATTTTTTGTACAAATCCATCCATCCTAATCAGTTTGTGGAGGGAATATAGGAGAAAACCCTTACTGTATATATCAATAAAACCCTTACTGCAATTTATGGAGGGAATATAGGAGCAACTCCGATACACGCAAAGCATTATATCTTCTCCTAGTAAATGATTTAATGGATTAAATTAAATAATTTGACTTAATGAAGACATATATGCAGGAAAAAAAATACTTATACTAGATCTACTGCTATTTAACCACCTGGTCCTGAAGCTTCCTTAGCCTATGATTTTCCTGATGCCTTAGTGACCTTCACCTTTTCTTATGGGTCTCAATCTCAATCTTCTAATGTCCCTCTGTATAGATTTTGGAAATGAAGGGGGTGGACAACCTTGAGGATAAAAAACCCCCAAAGCTAGGATACCATTAACATTGATTTGAATCCCAATGCCCACCCAATAAAAAGTGGCCTGTAGGAAGAACTCGTACTATAAAAATTTAGTCAAACAATAAATTGATCCATGTCTAGTGCAGCTTAAGGGTTTCTCCACTCTCACAGGCTATATTTATGGTTGTGTCAAGGAATGGGTTCATTTAATGAACAAGAGATGCCTCCTTTGCAACCTTGGAACCTCCTCTACAACCACATGCCTAGTTTGTGGGCAAGGTAACTGAAAAAATTCCTCTACAACCTTGGAAACTCATTTGCAATCTTGGGCCTAGTTCATGGGTGAGGTAAGTGAAAGATGTAAGTAAAACTTCATTGTGGCGATAGGGGGAAGCTAATATGTATAGTTTTAATTGTTTGTTGTTTTTTAATGTTTATTAATTATTGTTTTTACCATAGTCAACGGGATTATCATGATCATTGTCTTTATGCCCATCATTGTCATCATAGAGAACATCATCTGTTGATGTATTTGTAACTTCAGAATGTATTCATCTATGTATCTTATGTATTGTAACTCGATGTTTATTCTGATATGTATCTATTATATATTTGAGTCATGTTTTCATGCCCCGATGTTCCAATCGGGAGGATCAATAATGTAAACAAATCATGTCAAGTCATAGTGGGTAACTCTCCGATTGTGTAAGAGTTAAAGTCCCCACAGTTCTGGGGCACTAGGGTTATTAGACACTCATAGAGATGTCAGCTCTAGTAAGTAATTGTTAAGTGAGGCCGACATGACTGAGTGCACTTCAAGTGAACAAAAGCATATAAATAGAGAGTGAGCCTCTATATTTATCACACACATCACTCACTCACTCAAGTGTAGCGCATAAGTGAGGAAGGAGAAGACACTGGGGCTAGTCAAGAAGAAGGTTACTGTTGTTGGGAGATCGCTTACTGTTTTGGGGATTTTACTGTTTTGGTGCTGATTCTATCTCTAAGGAAGTTGCGGGGTTTTCTCCTTTATGGTTTCCCCGAGGAAAACGCTTTGTGTCTCTTATCTATTGTGATGTGCTTATGTTTTATTGTTGTGCTTGTTATTCTCTCAGTGAAAAGATCCTAATATCATAATGCTAGCTTATATGATGAAAAACTAACATGGTATTAGAGTTAACCTGAGAACAAGACACTGTGCAGTTGTGGGAACTAGGGCTTCCTAGTTTGTGGACCTTCCTCCACAGATTTTCAGCAAAAGTAAGGTGGAACAACTCTCCTCCTTAGGGCGCATCTTTCTATCGAAGCAGAATCCAATTCTAAGGTTTTTCAGTTTTGGACCTGTCACTACTGTCGAAAATTAGGGATTTTTACAGAAGAGGAATTTTTCAATGAGCCCAGGACTAGATTGATCTCCTCCCAAAAATCAAATTTAGGGACAAATTTCAAGGAATTTGGGTGGATAGAACTCCGGAAAATCAAAACCCTAATTTGCTCTTGAACCAACTCTGCAGGATTTCAACTCAAGTTTCAGATCCGACATCTTGAACCTGGTAAGATCTAAAATATTTTGTATTTCCATTTGAGGTTCTCATTTAAAGATGTCTCATCATACCAAGCTTGATGAAAATCTTGAGGGAGCTGAAAACTTTCGAGCCTGGAAGTATAGGATCTCCCTGGTCCTGGAAGAGAATGAATTAGACTCCTACATTCATGAGGAGGTTCCAGTTCCAAAGGGAGATGAGGCAAAGGCCTTACATAAGAAGAAGATGGTTATGGAAAAGAGGATCATTGTTGATTCTATTAAGGATCACCTTATCCCACAGGTGTCCTCTCTCAAGACACCTAAAGCTATGTTTGATTCCCTAACCAAATTGTTTGAAGGGAAGAACATCAATCAGAAGATGACCCTGAGGAACCAACTGAATAATGTGAAGATTCAGAATGCAGAAATTATCCAGTATTACTTCACAAGTGTTTCTCAGATCAAGGAAAAATTAGAAGCTGTTGATGAAGAAGTGGAAAATGCAGAGATTGTGATGACTACTTTGAATGGCCTTCCTAGGTCATGGGATGCTTTCATCCAAGGAATCTATGCTAGAAAGAAGTTAGTCAAATTTATCAGACTATGGGAAGAGTGCTCTCAAGAAGAAGCTCGAATAGCAGCTCGAGAAGAAAATATGGGTAGTGAAGATCAAGCCCTCACAGTTCACTCCAAGAAGGAAAGAAGAAAACCTCATTACTCCAAAGGTAAGAGCTCTCATTCTAACAATAGAAAGGATCTATCTAGATTTAGATGTTATACGTGTGATGAAAAAGGACACTTTGCTAAAGATTGTCCTAAGAGTAAGAACCACTCTCATCAGAAGAAGGAAAACAAAAGAAGACATCATGCTCATGCTGCAGAGGATGATGAACCATCCAAGAAGAGATCCAGATATGAAAGTTGATATGAAAGTGAATATTCTTCAAGCGAGGATGAATATGTTCTAATTTCTGCCCTCACAGGTAACATTACTCATGGTAGTGATGATTGGCTTATAGACAGTGGGGCTTCTAAACATATGATGGGATTCAAGGAATCCTTTGTAAGACTGTCAGAAGATGAATCACCCCACAAGGTGAAACTAGGAGATGACTACCAATATCCAATAAAAGGTAGTGGGGAATCCTCATATAAGCTAGACTCTAGTAAGTCTCTAACAATGAAATAAGTATTGTTTGTGCCAAGACTCAAGAAGAACCTTTCTCTCCATTTCAGCATTGGATGCAAAAGGAATGCGGGTTGCATTCATAGATGGTCAAGTAATTATGTGGCCAAAAGGAAAGACTATCGATGATGCGGTAGTGATTGGAGAACAAGAAGGAGGTTTTTACAAATTGAAGGGCCATCCAAAACAAGCCTTGATCCATGACACAGTAGAGCCAAATGAGATTTGGCATAGAAGGCTTGCACATGTGCATTACAGAGCACTACCTGTTGCAAGCAAAGCTATTGAAGGTATTCCAAAATTTCAAGCCAAACATGATGGTGTCTGCAAAGGATGTGTGAAAGGAAAGAATACAAAGAAGACATTTCCCAGCAGCGAAAGCAAGGCCAAAATCATTCTAGAAGTCATCCACTCTGATGTATGCGGTTCTATGTCATCAAAATCACTAAGCGGGTATGCATACTATGTTTCTTTTATTGATGATTTTTCTAGAAAGACATGGGCTTACTTTATGAAGAACAAAGATGAAGTATTCAGCAAATTTAAAGAATTCAAAGCCTTGATCGAAAACCATACTGAAAAGAAGATCAAGACCATTCGATCAGATAATGGTGGAGAATTCACTTCAAATGAATTCAAAGAGCTATGCAAAGAATCAGAGATTAAGAGGGAGTTGTCCACTCCTTATAATCCACAACAGAATGGGGTTGCAGAACGGAAGAATAGAACTATCATGGAAGCTGCAAGAGCTATGCTTCATGATCAAGATCTACCTATGCATTGTTGGGCAGAAGTTACTAGAACAGCGGTGTATGTACAGAACCGTACTCTACATAAAGTACTCAAGAACAATACTCCTGAAGAATTATTCTCCGGCAAGAAACCAGAAGTCAGCCATCTTAGAATATTTGGTTGTCCCATGTACATACACATTCCAAAAGAGAAGAAAACAAAATTAGATCCTTCAAGAAGGAAGGGCATATTTGTGGGATACTCTGAAAGCTCGAAGGCTTACAAAATATATTTCCCAGGGTATAAGAAGATTGACATCAGCAGGGATGTGACATTTGATGAAGGTATAGCTTACAACCAATCCAGAAAGAGACCTGCTGAAGAACCTGAAGAAGCAGAAGTAGAAGAACCCAGAATTCATGATACAATCATGAATGAAGAAGCTTAAGAAGAAGATCGAGATTTCAAGGAACCACAAAGACCTGTAGATCCACCTCTGGAGAAGAATCCTCATAAGAAGAAACCTGCTTGGGTACGTGAACTTATCCAAGGTGCAGAAAGATATGGGGCTCCAGAAGAGAATCACAGAGAAAGAAAGAGGACCAGATCTAATTCCAGGTATGTAGCTTTACTATGTGATTTCATTGATAAAGAACCTTCAATTTATGAAGAAGTGGCAGAACAAAAAGAATGGAAGGATGCTATGATCGAAGAGTATCAATCGATCATGAAGAATGATGTTTGGGATGTTGTCCCAAGACCAGACGGGAAGTCAGTTGTAAATTCCAAATGGATCTACAAGATCAAGCATGCTACAAATGATAGCATTGAAAAGTATAAGGTAAGATTTGTAGCTCGGGGTTTCTCTCAGAAAGAAGGAATAGACTATGAAGAAACCTTTCCACCTGTAGCCAGATACACTTCCATCAGATCAGTACTTGCTCTGGCTAGAGTGATGAAATGGAAGATACACCAGATGGATGTCAAGACTGCCTTCTTGAATGGTGTAGTAGAAGAGGAAGTGTATGTACAACAGCCACTCGGTTTTGAGACACATGACAAAGAGTCTCATGTATGCAGATTGAAGAAAGCCTTGTATGGTTTGAAATAGGCACCGAGGACCTGGTACGGCAGAATTGACAGCTTTCTATCTAGTTTGAGCTTTACCAAGAGTAAAGTAGATTCCAACCTTTACTACAAGGTTGAATATGGCAACCCAGTGATGCTCCTACTGTATGTAGATTATTTATTTGTGATAGGTACAGATGGGTTGATTGTTGATACGAAGAGAAAGCTTGCTGCTGAGTTCGAAATGAAGGACTTGGGGATAATGCATTACTTTCTAGGTATGGAGGTGTGGCAGAGTATAGATGGAATCTTCCATGGACAAGGGAAGTATGTAGTAGAGATCCTGAAGAAGTTTGGGAAGATGGACTACAAGGCTATGGCCACACCTATGGCATTGAAAATGAAGCTATTGAGTGATGCTTCATCAGAGTCGGTTGATGCTACAATGTATAGTCAAATGATTGGGTCATTGATGTACCTGACGAACAAAAGACCAGACATTTGCTTTGCTATGAACACCTTGAGCCAGTACTTGACAGATCCGAGAAGTGTTCGCTTGACTATTGCAAAGCATATTCTGAGGTACCTAAAGGGTACAGTTGATTATGGGCTCAAGTATGATACGAATCAAAAGATTAACTTGGAAAGTTATGCTGATTCAGATTCGGCAGGCGATGCCATCGACATGAAGAGTGCTTCAGGATGTTGCTTCAGTATGGGATTAGGTGTGATCTCTTGGTTTAGCAAGAAGCAATCCTATGTGGCACTGAGTATAGCTGAAGCAGAGTATGTCGTAGCTTGTTTAGCTAGTTGTGAGGCAGTATGAATACAGAAGCAACTGTCTGATATATTTGATCTCTAGTTGGATGCTACTTGTATACATTGTGACAACCAGAGTTGCGTGAATTTGTCAGAGAATCCAATGTTCCATGACAAGTCGAAGCATATTGAGATCAAGTATCACTATATCAGGGATATGGTGCAGAGAGGAGCAGTGAAGCTCCAGTATGTTGCAATGGAGGAATAGATAGATGATGTATTGACGAAGATATTAGCTAGGCTGATGTTTGAGTACTTCAGGGAGAAGCTTGGTGTTCTCTAGATCGAGGTTTCCTCCAAGAGAAAGTGATGAGACCCATAGCCATTCTGACATGGTGAGACGATTGGTTCCTTCCATGGTTAGATGTAAGGGTTGACCCATTCTGTCATGGTGATAGTGGTGCTCCCTTCCATGTTAGATATGAGTGATGGCCATTCTGTCGAGTAGGACAGATGTAAGGGCAATTGCCATTCTAGGAATGGAGGCACCTGGTCAGTTACCAGGATCACTCAGTGTAGTACTGAGTAGCCATTATGATGTGACAAAGGGATGTGTTCCCACTTGATCAAATGTAAGGGCTAAACCATTCTGTCATGGCTAAAGGATTAAGTTCCTTCCATGTTAGATGTGAGTGTTGGTCATTCCGACGCGCAGTTCAGATATAAGTGTAGAGCCTTTCTGATGTGAATGAGGGATGTGTTCCCACGTGCTCAGATGTAAATGTAGGACCATTTCTAATGTGACTGAGGGATGTGTTCCCATGTGCTCAGATGTAAGTGTAGGATCCTTTCTGATGCGACTGAGGGATGTGTTCCCACGTGCTCAGATGTAAACACGGGAGCCTTTTTTATGTGACTGAGGGATGTGTTCCCACGTACTCAGATATAAGTACTGGGTGAAGACCTAAATGGAAGCTAGGCCTACAACCAGCATGAAAAAGGGCTGGCTCTGTAGAACTTCCTGTGACGAGAAGAACCATGAGATAGCACCAGGGATGATCCAGATCGAGTGATAATTGAGATTTAGTCATGATAGCCAGCAATGATCTAGATCGAGTGATGATCGAGATCCAGTGATGATTATCTAGTAGTGATGATCTAGATCGAGGGATGATTGAGATCCAGTGATGACAGCTAGTGATAATACAAATCAAGTGATGATCCAGATTAAGTGATGGAGTTCCACGATGATACAGATCGAGTGATGATCTAGATCCAGTCCAGTGATGTTGATCCAGATCGAGAGATGATCCAGATCCAATGACAATGACTTGAACAAGAATATGACTTGAATATTCAGAAGAATCGAGATGCAAATGATGAGATGATCCAGTTGATACAGAGAAGAATACCAGTGCTGAAAATTGTGTCGAAAGAATACCTTCCTAGTTAAGAGGGAGTGTTGATGTATTTGTAACTTCGGAATGTATTCATCTATGTATCTTATGTATTGTAACCCGATGTTTATTCTGGGATGTATCTATTATATATTTGAGTCATGTTGTCATCCCCCGATGTTCCGATCGGGAGGATCAATAATGTAAAAAATTCATGTCAAGTCATAGTGGGTAACTCTCCGATTGTGTAAGAGTTAAAGTCCCCATAGTTATGGGGCACTAGGGTTATTAGACACTCATAGAGATGTCAACTCTACTAAGTATTTGTTAAGTGAGGCCGACATGATTGAGTGCACTTCAAGTGAACAAAAGAATATAAATAGAGAGTGAGCCTCTCTATTTATCACACACATCACTCACTCACTCAAGTGTAGCGCATAAGTGAGGAAGGAGAAGACACTGGGTCTAGTCAAGAAGAAGATTACTGCCGTTGGGAGATCGCTTACTTTTTGGGGTCTTTTACTATTTTGGTGCTAATTCTATCTCTAAGGAAGTTGTGGGGTTTTCTCCTTTATGGTTTTCCTAAGGAAAACTCTTTGTGTCTCTTGTCTATTGTGATGTGCTTATGTTTTATTGTTGTGCTTGTTATTATCTCAGTGAAAATATCCTAAGATCATAATGCTAGCTTATATGATGAAAAACTAACATCATCGTCAATAGACCCTTTCTTGAAAAATATTTGTCATATGAGTGTAATATGGTGACCATTTCGAAGCGTGACACATAGAGGATTCTTAATAAATACCATATCATGGTTCTTATTTCCTATGCCATTGTCAAGGTCCATACTACAACATGAAAAAACAAAATAGTGGGTGAAGGTATGAAGGTATTGTGAACTAGGGTGGTTTATTTTTGTTTTTGGGAGCTATGAGTATGGGATGGATTTATTTTCCATGACTAGGGATACATCCACTATCAATAATACTTTCATCACATTTATAGGGAGCACAATATGAGTGTTGATGTTTTATCCAAGGAAGGACTTTCTCTTGATATGGGTAAAATATCCTATATTGAGATGTTGGATGGAGAGTCTATTGGCAGCGATACCATCCTATTCATTTAAGTTGTGTTAATCAACATACCTATTGTGGCTTACTCATATTTCTTAGAAAATATTTGAGTTTTTTTTAGCCTTTGACTATGCTCTATTGACTGCTCCTTTGGATGAGTTGTTTTCATGGCATATAAATTCCTTACTTCGAGGGGATTTTCACTTTACCCCCTATGTTATTCCTTGGATAATCATTTGGGACTCATTATGTGCTTCTTTTGACTTCGTAGAATGTATTTTTGGTGTTGTATTGAGGCTTTATTTTGTACACCGTTTGATGATGGGTTGTAGGATACGTTTTTGACATAGACTGGGTGCTTTGTATTGACAGAAGTATGAGATAAAATATATTTCTGAAATTATTAAAAGCAATTGAAAATGTAATTTTAAAGTTATAGAAAGTGTTTGTTGTTTTTACCAGTTGGGTTTCCATGATAAATTTGTGTTCTTTGTATCTTGTTGATTTTGTTTATTATTTATTATTTTAAAAGTGGTTAAAGTTGTGGAAAAGGTAACAATACTGATCATACCCCCCACCCTTAAGTATTGTCCAATATTGTAGCATTTAAATGATTATGGTTATTAATGTTTTCGTTTTCATTACTTTAATGATTATTAATGTTGCTCTCTATTTGATAGTATTGTGCTGATTAAAACAATTAATATACCTATTTTTTTCTTTTTACAAATTATATGTGAAATATTTGTTCAATTGTGTTGCATAGCTTATTTTTTATTATGTGTGACATCTTCCAAGTACTATGGATATCCTCAAGGGGCTGGCCACCCCTTTCTGAGTTAACCTAAGGAAGATGAGATGACCACGTGATCTTCCTTATCCAGTGATGATGATTATGAGCTTCCACTCTTTGCATGAGACACATGAGATGTATGACCACATACAGTTGAGAAGGTCGAGTAAACTACCCTCACATTGAATTGATGTCCAAACTGTCTTGTCCTTTTTTCCATGTCATCAACCTTTATATTCCTTTTTGCAGTGTCATCATCCTTTTCCATCAACATCCTTTATTGTTGTACCTTTCATGGGAATCCTCCATCCAAGCGGTCATATAATATAGTTGGAGAGTATCTTTATAGGCCCAAGATTCCCATAACATCTTTACTTTAGCTGTACCTGTCAAGTGTTTAACTTTATCATTGAAATTCCCATGACACATAAGTACATTCCCGCATAATGAATGTATCAACAAGCATCTTGTAAATTCATAAAAGGTAAGCATGCATCAATGACAACATCACAATGTTTCTTCACTTTATTTGATTTTCTTTATCTAACCATATTGCTCCCCCTAAAACCTTACGGGTCTATTCATCTCAAGATATTTAATTTTTCTCACATATATCTTCATAATCAATGAAAAGTAATATCTCACAAATGTAGATTTCTGCAAACATATTGTACTTAATTTATACCTGCATTTTACTTCATCTATTGCTATGGCTTCCAGCGGGCATTTTTCAACCTTTTGTGCATTTCTGCAGGCATTTGTCTGGACATGTGTGCATATGTTTGACGCTTGTGGGAATTTCATAAGATAGCATGGGAATTTTATCAGTCCAATGAGAATCTACAAACTGGCTTCAGGGCATTTCTCAACAGGCTAGAGACATTTTCCCAAATCAATTGCTTATCCAATTTGGAAAATTGATGTAAGTGCATTCTAAAACTTAAATGTAGGCATATTTAACTAGTTGCAAGAATTTTCACGAGCTGCGAGCATTTTTACTATATTTCCCCATGGGAATTTTTATTTCTCTATTGCCCTATGGGAATTTTTAACTAGATGAGAGCATTTTTTGTCTCAAGTGTGGGAAAAATTGATGCTTGAGAATTTTATTGAGGCCTACCTAGCATTTGTCTCCTCCACATGCGGGCATATTGGGGACCCTGCGTGCATTTTAATGACATCTCCTTCACTCATGCGGGCATTTTTATTCTTCTTGCATGCATTTTTCTTAACCTTTCCCGCAAGTATTACATTATGCATCCAAGACTAAGATAAAATGCTCGCAGCTAGTTAAACATGCCCACACGGAAATTTTGAACCTTTTGTGCATTTCTGTGGGAATTCTTTACATCAACTAGGAGGATGAGACAAAAGAAAATTGAATAATTGTTCTGTACTTTGTAAGACCCATCCACATTAGCTTCTTTCTGCATTCTTTCACCCTTGTGTTCACCTTAAGATCCCTCGTTAGGTGCCATCCACCATATCGCTACCTTAAATGAAATTTTTTGGAGTACTTTGTTGTCATTTTTTATTGCGAGTTGGTCGTACTTTTGTGCTGCTACTATTTTTTATTTGTGAGGTTTGGAAAATCTATTTTACGTTCTTTTCTAGTTCTAGGTTCTCTCCTTTAACAATTATGTTGGTCTAGTTGAGTCACATGCAAGTAACCTAATGCCAAGAGGTTGAAGACTATTTAAAACAATTTTTCTCAAGATAAGGGAGCTCTAACCTAACATCTTATGTTGAGTTTATAATTGGTTCAGATCTGATATATCATGCCACTGTTATATATTGTTGTCTTTCATTGACAACTTAGATCTTATATAGATCGCTACTCTTATTATTGCTATTGTTTTAAGTAATTTAATGGTTATTGTAACTCATTGTTTCTAGGACATGCTGGACATGAAGGATATTGAGGTATGGTTTTTCTATTATGGACACACTTGTCTCACTATTTCAGCTTTGAGTTTGAATATTTGAGAAAAATAATTATAAAATACAAATGAGCTAAATCTACCTCAGAGTTTGTAGCTTTTATCCAAATAAGCTGAAATGTGCATTAGACATTTTTTTCAATCTTGTGTAAGGTGCCTTGTGTATTCCATTGAATTGAAAGACAGAGAAGGCCCTGCTCTTGGTATAGGACTAGGATGGGGTGCTACTGAGGTAAGTAATTTTGAATTTTCTCCTATTGAATTCCTTTAAGCCTCAACTTTTGGTGAATTTTCAAATATGGAGTGTGAGATTTATTTTTCATTGTTTTTCACTAAGTTACCTTGCTCTACTCTTCAAGTACTTATAAAACGGTTCAAAGTATTAAGGATATGATCACAAGGCTCCTAGGAAGGTGATTCTATCCAGCTTCTGGAAAGACCTATTTGAACAAGTTCCATCATCAGTTGAAGGAGCAGAATTTCTAAGATAAGCACTACGACAAGCGTCACAATTGTAATTCCCAACAGTATCAGAAAAAGGAGCATTTCATATCTCTTAATAAATATTATTTCAATAATATCCTTAAATTAGTCATAGAGGTTCAAATCCTTGAGAAAAGACTCAAATCAGATGATGCATTTGATAGAAAATGGTATCAGAGCAACAGGTCAAGGATTCAAAATTCACCCCGCTCACGTTGGGGGGGAGACTGTTGGACATTAGGTTCAAGGATCCCCGTGAGTTTCATTACATGGAATAATCACCTCCTGAGATCCTAACTCTGGAAATTAGTCCATGTCACGAAACTCACTAGGATCCTTGAACCTAATGTCCAACAATCTCCCCCTTTAAGTATACTCATGTAGCTTTAGGCCAGCAGGTCAAATATTGAATCATTCTTCCTTTGATTGCTTCACAACTAATTACTCAACTTCTGGAATGTCAATTCTATGGTGAGTATCAACACCTTATTCATAAAGTTTCCATTTTCATCCTTTATATTGTTGTTATGATTTTGGCTTCAACAAGGGAAGTCCCACTATCAATTTACTTCTTGAACTCTTTAGTAGTTTTAGCTCTTTGTAAATCATAACCTGCCAAAATTTTCTTCTTATTTTCAATATGTCTTTTGACTATGTTATACACAAATAATTTTAGATGTTTTGTCCTCTCTAATTCACTGCCTAAAACTATCAGTTTATCTTCTTGGTTTATCTGTACATGATTGTCCTTATCTGAAGATGTGAAAGGCTCTCTTTTACGTGTTAGCTTCTGATAATAGTTCTCCTGGGATCCCACACAAGTATAATTCATTTTACGCTTGCTTCCAGTGCTTAACTTGCCACATTTATATCCTTTCGATGATTTAGAAATATGGGACTTATGTCTTACTATTTTGTTGTATCTTAATGAGTATTACTTTCTAAGATTTGACCTTCAACATTTATAAACTAATTTTATCCAAGAGAAGAATTATCAATCAATGTCCAACATTTTCTTGTTGTGGATTCTTCAAGTATTCTTCAGTTCTTTCGATGCTATAATGAATGTATCAGCAATCATCATGTTGCACTTTAAATATGTTGTTCTATAGTTTCTATATAAGTGATGAATGAGCTCGAAAGTATGTTGTTGTTTGGAAAGTCACTACTACAAATGGATTTTATGGGTCCTCTCTTCCTTATCTTGAGCTTGATATTTTATACTACCAAAATCAATCTAAATATGGTTTCATACTCTTCTCATTTTCTGCTGATCACCTTCTTCTCCAAAAGTCCTGTATTTCAAATCCTTTTTAGTGATAAAGAATGTTTCTTATTATGTCATCATATCAACAAACCCTTTAAGCTTTGAGGAAAGAACCTTCCCGAATGTGTATATATGATTGCATCCATCACAATACACTAAGGAAGCCACTTAAAAACCATCATTCATGTCCTCTACAACCCATTGACTTGGAATTCCACTATTTTGTTTGTGTGGTGTGATAAAAATAAGATTTGGTCCAACTCTTGGAACATGAAGGAGATATCCAAACTTGGTGGAGTCAATGGTGACATCATTTCATCATGAAGCTGATGAATTTTAGTTATCATCAATGATCACTTTCTCTCCAATGTGCCCCCTTCGATAATTAGAGAGAGGGTGTTGAATTTTTTCATGCCTAATGATATGTTTGGTAGCTCCAAAATCAACAATCCATTCTTGTGATAAAGAGGAGAACCAATATGCATGGTGCACAACCAAATGTTGATTGTGAGAAGATTCACATTGTGTATAATATTCAAGAATCCCCATATTGTAACTTGTTGTTTTTGGAAAATATTCAAACTTTTGAATGTATGCTTTGATAGTGGTTGTAAGTAAGTTTATGATAGTGGCATGCCCATTCTTATGATGGTGGTTCTAAGTAAGTTTATTCTTACCAGAGGATTTCGGGTTTTCCTTATTAATATTATTGAAATGATATGTAGAAGTTGTAGATAAAAATTTTGAAAGATATTAATCTTGGAGAAAAACTTCTAAGAAAAAATTCTTCCATGATTCTCAATGTGACATAGTGTCGTAAAATATTATGCGAGGCTACCCAAAAAATTCAATCATAGTTCGAACTGCGGGAGGGGCATTAACCAATAGATATTGGCCACCAGATCACCATGAATGCTACCCAAACCTAAGAAATTTAAAAATGAAGGAATTAAAGGCCAACAAGTTTCCTCTTCGGGATATTTTTAAAAGCCTCCAACTAAGTTTCCTTCCTCTACTCTTCAGGTATTTATAAAAAGGGTCAAAGTATTAAAGCTATGATCACAAGGCTCCTAGGTAAGGGCTTCTGGACAGCTTCTGGAAAGACCCATTTGAAAAAGTTCCATAATTAGTTGAGGGAGCAGAATTTACATGATAAGCACTACACCAACCATCACAACTGTAAATACTTTCCAGAATGCAGGTATACCTAGATTTGAAATAAAATCTTTGCTGGGAATTTTATATTTTTTTTAAATACACAATAAATGTCACTATAGCGATGTACTTCTGGTGCTATAGCAACATAGAAACATTACTATAGCGACAAATCAGTGCTTAGTCACTTCTAAGTTGTGACAAACTCTCGTTGCTATAGCGACACGTTGTCGTCTTTATAATGACACTAGACCATTGTTATACCAACAGAAAATGACTTGGGAATTTCTTGGTTTCAACATATGTTTCTGCTTATAGTGACACATTCGAATTGCTATTGTGACCAATATGAGTCGCTATACCAATGCAATATGAAATAGTTGCTTCATTTTGCGATAATCTGCTGTCACTATAGTGACTCCCCAACATTGCTCAAACGACGCAATTTGACTTAGTCACTTATTTTTGCCACACTAAACAGTTTCTATAGCAATGCCTAACCATTGTTATAGCAACACATAAACTGTGCTATCTTGGCGCCTATTGGTTTTTGAAGAAAATTCCACAATAACCATGTGTCATCAATGTTTTGTCCCTATATCGATGGAATGTTCAAAGTGTGGCTAATCTGATGATAATTTTGCGATGAAAATTTGGGCTTCTAATCGTTTCTATAGAAACAATTTTCCATGGGAAAAACATTCACATGTACTAGTGCATGGAGGTAGAACGATAGGGGGGAGGGGAGAAGAGAGAAGGGAGAGAGAGGGAAGGGCGAGAGAGAGAGGGCTGAGGGATGGTGAAGGAGAGAAATAATGATGGTTAGATAAAGAGGGATGGAGAGAGGGTATATGGATGTGTGTTAGATAGACAAAGGGGGGATGGTTGATTATAAAGGGACAACGTGTATGGTGTTCCAAGACCAATGTATATGTAAAATTATTTTTTAAATTAATGTGGTGAAACACACATATGATATAAAACATATGCGATATAAAATGCATATTCGTTATAACACATATGCGATATAACACATATGTCTTATAACGGATATGTGATATAAGACGTATATGTGATATATGTGTTTTGTAAAATTTAAAATTTCAGCGTGAACAAGGCTTGGAATGATGTTAGGAAATGGCTTTGGACTACCAAGCCTATTGGCTAGGACAAATAAACCAAGGTTATTTCCTATATTTCATAACTCTATGAATATGCTCAGTTTAGATGGAGTTTTTTTCTATGTCAAACACAATATTTTTTTTTATGAAAATATAAAATATTGTATAATACAATCTAACGATTATGAATATGTAATTTTTTCCTAAGAGTATATGTTTTATTTATTTATTTAATTTTTCTAAATGACACATGTCAGTTTTAAACAATAGATACATCGATTGTTGTTTATATAAATTTTGATTTCCTTCACCATTTTTCAATAAAACTATATGGTGCACTAGAGTAGAGCGGGATCTACAATATTATATATATAAATTAATAATTTCATTAAGTTTTTCCCCTAAAGTGTTGCACCCGCACATAACGTTTTTGTTTCAAGGTTTTTAGACTTCAATAATCCATAATAAAAATAATATTTCATGATTTTTTTTGAAAAAATAGTGTTGCACTAGTACCATATGTCCTTTATATTTCTGCAAAAATTTATCCAAAAATGACATCATTTACCTCATATAGTGCTACACCCACACATACGTATATGTTATGATGTGTTGAAAATTTGAAAACCCAATTTAAGGGAAACTAATTTTATAATCATTTACACAAATTTTATATAGATAAAAGTTATATATTATGAAAGCTTATTCAATTACCTAACATTTGCCTTATTACTTCATCTTCAAATATGTTAGGAAAGTACCTCAAATTGTCACCTAAAGTTAAAGGTTCCATGGTTTTTCATTGTTATGTGGCATCTAAAGTGCCTTTAAAGGACGTCCATGATTGTGCATCATCCCATATCATGTTCCCTTTATGATGGACAATTATCAACCCTTAAACTATTGTGTTGTTTTCTAAGAAAAAAATGGTGCGCACAGGACAGAGAGGAAGGTGAGGTGAGAGAGATCTAGGCCTCAACCATGGGGAATCAAAGAGAAGCCTCCCAGGGCATCTTGCTAGACTGAAAAATGCTCTCCTTCTTCTGTGAAATTATCTCAATGAGGCAGAGGAAGAATACCAGGTGTGACTGTTAGGGCTTTGAGACAAGGTCCAAAAAATCTTGGATTTGTGAACATAGGTGGCTTTCACCTTTCGCCTTCTTTAACCTCTACTTATGGCCATTGTAGAGGATGGGATTGTCAAGTCGAATTTTGAGCAAGACAATGAGCAAAGTGGTGAATAGGTAGTTCTTGAGGAGACTACTAGGATTAAAGAAGAAGGACTTGTGGATGAAAGGAAGCGTGGTCAAATAAAGGTGTTCGGTACCAACTCTAAGGCTAAGGAAGAGGCTGGCAACAATCCTAGCACCTTCCACCCTGCACCGAGCCGCAAAGACAAGGCCAATGTCAAAGAGGAATCAAGAGCTTCCACCAAATGACCGAGTACAAGCTCCAACTATCAAGTAGCTTATTTCTCTTAAATGCTTTTTTTCCTTTTCAGGTATGCAAAAAAATTTCCTGTTATGTAGATGATGAACTTTTCATAGCCTCTAAGCTTACAGTTTTTTTTTTCACAAATAATACTATGACTTTGATAAACCCAATCCGATGAACGTCTCTTTGTTTTCTCCTATAGAGAGACCCAAGTGAATCTATAGGGAGTTTTTTTCTCCATATGTGAGACTCCCTCGTGCAATATTTTTCTGTATTTTAATATGATTTCTCTCTTACAAAAAAAAATTCCAAAAATAAATTATAAAACAATAAACCCAATTTCTAACAATATATTTCAAAAACATTACCCTAAATAAAATCTAAGTAAAATATAATTTAATGTTATAACTAGATACTAAATTTTATATTTATATTCTATAATAAATGTAATATAAAAACTAATCTGATATTTAATATTTATAACTAAAAGCTAAAACAATGTATATATTATAAAGTTTGAAGCTTTAAACTTTTAAAATATAAAACTAATTTTCAACTAGAAAAATTGAAAATAAAAAAATATAGTTTGAATCATTCTTGCTCTACAATATTCAGCTATTTTCTAACTCTGAACACGCTCTACAATCTTATATATATGTAAATCAATAATTTCATTAAGTTTTCGCCCAAAAGTGTTCCACCCGCACATAACATTTTCGTTTCAAGGTTTTTAGTCTTCAATAGTTCATAATAATAAAAAATAATTCATGTTTTTCTTGAAAAAATAGTGTTTCACTAGTACCATATGTCCTTTATATGTCTGTGAGAATTTATCCAAAAATTACATCATTTACCTCATATAGTTCTACACCCATAGAGACGTATATGTTATGATGTGCTGAAAATTTGAAAACCCAATTTAAGGGAAACTAGTTTTATAATAATTTACACAGATTTTATATAGATAAAAGTTATATATTATGAAATCTTATTCAATTACCTAACTTTTGTCTTTTTACTTCATCCTCAAATCTATTAGGGAAGTACCTCTAATTGTCACCTGAAGTTAAAGGTTCCATGTTTTTTCAGTGTTATGTGGCATCTAAAGTGCCTTTAAAGGAGTCCATGATTGTGCAATAGCCCATATCATATTCCTTTTATGTTGAACAATTATCAACCCTTAAACTATTGTGGTGTTTTCTAAGCAAAAAATGGTGTGCCCGGGACGGAGAGTAAGTAGAGGCGATAGAGCTCTACGCCTCAACCATGGGGAATCGAAGACAAGCCTCCCAGGGCATCTCGCTACATTGACTAATTCTCTCCTCCTTCCGAGGAATTATCTCAATGAGGCAAAGGAATAATTCTAGGTTCGACTGTTAGGGCTTTGAGACAAGGTCCAAAAAACCTTGGATTTGTGAACAGAGGTGGCTTTCAACTTTCGCCTTCCTTAACCTATGCTTACGACCATTGTAGAGGATGATATTGTCAAGGGGATTTTTTGAGCAGGACAACAAGAAAAGTGGTGAATAGTTAGTTCTTGAGGAGACTACTGGGATTAAATAAGAAGGAATTATGGATGAAAGGAAGCATGGTCAAAGAAATGTGGTCAGTACCAACTCTAAGGCTAAGGAAGAGGCTGGCAAGGATCCTAGCACCTGCCACCTTGCATAGAGCCATGAAGACAAGGCCAATGTCAAAGAGGAATCAAGATCTTCCACCCTGCGCCCGAGTACTAACTCCAACTAAAAATTAGCTTATTTGTGTTAAACGCTTTTTTTCGTTTCAGGTATGCAAAAAATTTTCTTGTTATGTAGATGATGAACTTTTGACAGCCTCTAAGCTTACAGTTTTGTTTTTTCACAAACAATACTATGACTTTGATCAACCCAATCCGATGAAGGGTTCTTTGTTTTCTCCTCTAGAGAGACCCAAGTGACTCTACAGGGAGTTGTTTTCTCTACATGTGAGACTCCCTCATGCAATATTTTTTCTGTATTTTAATATGATTTCTAACTTACAAAAAAAATTCCAAAAAAAAATTATAAAACAATAAACCGAATTTCTAATAATATATTTCAAAAAACATTACCCTAAATAAAATCTAAGTAAAATCTAATTTAATATTATAACTAGATACTAAACTTTATATTTATATTCTATAATAAATGTAATATAAAAACTAATCTGTATTTAATATTTATAACTAAAAGATAAAACAATGTATATATTATAAAGTTTAAATCTTTAAACCTTTAAAATATAAAACTAATTTTCAACTCGAAAAAAAAATATAATTTGAATCATTCTTGCTTTACAATATTTAGTTATTTTTTAACTCTGAGCAGGCTCTACAATCTTATATATATAAATCAAGAATTTCATTAAGTTTTTCTCCTAAAGTGTTCCACCCGCACATCGTTTTCGTTTCAAGATTTTTAGAATTCAATAATTCATAATAATAAAAAATAAGTCATGATTTTTATTTTAAAAATAGTGTTTCACTAGTACTATATGTCATTTATATGTCTGCAAGAGTTTATCTAAAAATGACATCACTTACCTGATATAGTGCTACACCTAAACAGACATATATGTTATGATGTGCTGAAAATTTGAAAACCCAATTTAAGGGAAACTAATTTTATAATCATTTACACAAATTTTATATAGATAAAGTTTATATATTATGAAATCTTATTCAATTCCCTAACTTTTGTCTTTTTACTTCATCTTCAAATCTGTTAGGAAAGTACCTCTAATTTTCACCTAAAGTCAAAGGTTCCATGTTTTTTCAGTGTTATGTGGCATCTAAAGTGCCTTTAAAGGAATCCATGATTCTGCATCAGCCCATATCATGTTCCTTTTATGTTGGAGAATTATCAACCCTTAAACTATTTTGGTGTTTTCTGAGCAGAAAATGGTGCACCCAGGATGGAGAGGAAGGTGGGGCGAGAGAGCTCTAGGCATCAATTGTGGGGAATCAAAGACAAGACTCTCAGGGAGTCTTGCTAGAATGAGTAATTTTCTCATCCTTTTGAGGAATGATCTCATTGAAGGAGAGGAATAATTCTAGGTGTGACTATTAGGGCTTTGAGACAAGGTCCAAAAAATCATGTATTTGTGAATAGAGGTGGCTTTCACCTTTTTCCTTCCTTAACCTCTCCTTTTGACCATTGTAGAGGATGGGATTGTTAAGGGGATTTTTGAGCAGGACAATGAGCAAAGTGGTGAATAGGTAGTTTTGAGGGGACTACTGGGATTATACATATAGATGCGAGTTCGAGTTAGAAGATATCAAAATATTAAAGGGGCAAGGATAGGAGTTGTCGACCCCAAGGGAGAGGTCTCATTTATTAAGAAGAATCTCCAGTTTCGATTCCTGATAACACCTAGAGCTATTAGACCTATCAAAAAGAAAGAAACCCAAAACCCGATAGAGCTGATCGAACACAAAGGATGGCTGAACCTGTTACACAAGAAGAGCTGATACAATAGCCAGACATCATGTGTTTGTGGCTAGATATAGTTGCCTAGATAGAAGAATTGTGGATGAAAGGAAGCATGGTCGAAGAAATATGGTCGGTACTAGCTCTAAGGCTAAGGAAGAGGCTAGCAAGGATCCTGGCACCGACTACCCTGCACCAAGACACGAAGACAAGGCCAATGTTAAAGAGGAATCAAGAGCTTCCACCCTGTAACCGGGTACCAGTTCCAACTATCAAGTAGCTTAATTCTGTTAAATGTTTTTTTTTTCTATTTCAGGCATGCAAAATTTTTTCTTGTTATGTAGATGATGAAATTTTGATAGCCTCTAAGCTTACAGTTTTGTTTTTCCACAAACAATACTATGGCTTTGATAAACCCAATCCGATGAAGGGCTTTTTGTTTTGTCCTCTAGAGAGACCCAAGTGACTCGACAGGGAGTTTTTTTTCTATATCTGAGACTCCCTCGTGCAACATTTTTCTGTATTTTAATATGATTTCTAACTTACAAAAAAAATGCCAAAATTAAATTATAAAATAGTAAACCCAATTTCTAATAATACATTTCAAAAAATATTACCCTAAATAAAATCTAGTAAAATCTAATTTAATATTATAACTAGATACTAAACTTTATATTTATATTATATAATAAATATAATATAAAAACTAATCTTATATTTAATATTTATAAATTAAAGCTAAAGCAATCTATATATTATAAAGTTTAAAGCTTTAAACTTTTAAAATATAAAACTAATTTTTAACTGGCAAAATTGAAAATTAAAAAAAAAATATTGTTTGAATCATTCTTGCTCTACAATATTTAGTTGTTTTTGTAAAAAAAAGTTAAATATGGCATAATTATAGGACTATGACTTAAAGTACATGTGACTTAAAATGAAATTTCAAATTTAGAAATATTTATTTTATTTTAAAATGTAAAATAAACTCTTTTTGATAAACAATTTTAAAAACATGAAAATTAAGACTATTCCTTAAAGTAGATGTGACTTAAAATGAAATTTCAAATTTAAAAGTATTTATTTTATTTTTAAATGTAAAATAAACGTTTTTTTATCAATCACAATTACGTATACTTAAAGTAATTTTATGAATCCATTATTAAAAAACAAATTGTAAACCATAAGTTTTTTCAAAATTAGGTTCTACCCAACTATTTGTTATTTTCACATTTCATCCCTCCCCACATCCTCTCCCATTGATAAAATTCAAAGATTTGCAATAACTATGTTTATAAATATTAGTAGTTTTAATGTAGTGCAAATCAATCCAAATGCTAGAGAGACATAATCTCAAATGCCAGAGTGACATAATATGTGGCTCCCCACACAGTCCCTCATATAGCTCTCCACTTACTAGAGTTAGGGCCTTCCATAAGCACAATGGGTTAGCTCTCCACTTACCAGAGTTAGGGCCTTCCATAAGCACAATGGGTTAGCTCTCCACTTACCAAAGTTAGGGCCTTCCATAAGCGCAATGGGCTATTATTCTAGGTCATTAATATGGGAATATAGTTTGGCAACAATTACAATTAATTGTGACATGAGGGTTATTTATATTTCATTCAACATGTTATAGTGTTTTTCATTGCATGACTTTGGCGTGAAGATTATGTTCACATGTTAACGATAAGGAGGTGTTGGCATTATTTTTCTCACAAAGAACCCTCAAGTTGGATGGTGACAAAGATTGTGTCTATCTAGTCCATTTTATTTTAATTGTTGATCAATTAAAAATTCAAAAAGGATGTAAGTGGAATAATTTACTATTTTTTTTCCGCTTAGAATTATATAACGATAAGTATATTTACAAAGAAAATACAATCAACATAAAAGAATAAAAAAAGTGAAGACAATTAATTCATGCAACTAAAAGGTAATAAAACCATATTTTCTCAAACGATGAATCAATGGAAATCAACTAAAACCAATGAGCATAAATTGTAGAACATGAAGTATGATAACCTATTGAAAAATAGTTGTAGTCCTTATAATACTACCTAGTGATATTTAATAATTGAAAAATGTAGTGAATCCTTGTCTTAGTATTGTTATCTCATTGATAAAAATATTCAATCTTTACCCACGTGAAGTTATTTTTCTTTGACCATATTTTCTAATGCTTGTAATAGAACAATCCACACTTCACATTCCAAACTATGCACCTAATATTAGGGAGTCACAAATACATGTGTGCCAAGAGCCCTAACCACTCCAAACACAAATCCCTAAGTATTGCACTTAGATGGTGGTTTCTCCAAGTGTTAGGAAAGTATATGGTTGCATAGCCAGTTTTGTAAAGAAAACTTCTCCAAGCAGCAAAATGAGTAGGGCATCCCACATGTGCCAAGATAATATTCTTTCAAACAAACTCCATTTCCACCCCTGAGTATAACACCCTTCCTCAAATTGTGCAGTACCCAAGGTTAGGAAGCCACAAATTCACATGTTCCAAGCACCATAACCACTCTAAACACAAGTACCTCAATATCACACTTAGGTGGTGCTATTTTCAAATATAAGTATTAAGAAATTAGATGGTTACATAACCATTTCAGTTGAGTGCCCTTCTCCAAGCAACAACCCAACTAGAGTGTCTTACATGTTCCAACGTGGGTATGCACATTCCCATGTGTGAAAACTCATCCACTACAACTATTTTCATGCAACATGTTTTCCCTCCTAGCAATGCATCTGCAATTAAATGTGCCATACTTGTCCACGTGTCAAAAGTAGATGAAAAGGTGCTATAAGATAAAGAAAACCCATCATTAAGACTCTCTTCCATGAAACACTCTCTCACTAACTAAATTTCCCCTTAGAAACTAAGTGCTCATAAAATTGAGGATAATGTAGAAAAATTTCTAAGAATTCAGACCAACAAGTCTATTCTCAGTGCTAAATTCTGTCAAGTTAATAGTCACCTTAAAAAAAATTAATTCAACCTAAGTGAAACCCTCGTCACAATCTAAATATCATTAGGGGAGTATATGTGATGGAGATTGAATGATTTGGTCCTAATCACTACAACCTAGATGATGATTCCCTAATGATGATGCTTCATGGAGTATGTGTATTGTTTGACCTTGAAATAGGGCCTTGTTTGAATGCCATTTATTTATACAGTTGTTCCATGCACAAAGAATGGTCACAAATACAGTTTTGATTCACTTCATATTGGCCTTTTGAAAACTTTGCAATATACCAAAGTCTTCTATGGAGACTAGGGTTTGAAATATGCTAGTGTGTTAGGTGCATGCTTCTAATCACAAACACTGGAAATGTCATCCACCACAGTTAAAAAAATATTTCCATACAATATTTGTGATTGAGGTACAATCTGTGTGGAAGAGCAAGGCTGCCATAGAATTTTTCTATGTTCACTCCAACGGATGCCTTAAACTATTGCTAAAGAAAATTGTTTCTAATAATCCACATTTTGTTGGTATGATTATCCAAGGAATGTCTTCAAATTGTTGTTCCAACTGACGAGTATGTTGTTGGTTTTAATTTGCTTAGGAATTTCACCTTTAGGACAACCTCAATAAACCCTAAAATGCACCTTATCTGTCTCAATTTTAATGTCTTTCAATTATTAAAAAGGATGGTATGATGTCATGCTAAAGGAATTCCAACATGCCCACTTCCATGTCACTAGTAGAATGGATCAGTAATGGAAAAAGTCATTAAATCTATGTAGTTTTGTGAGTTATCACATGTTCATCTCAAATTCTAGGCATAATCCAACCTTCAAATAGCAACATGTGTCTCTATTATGGCCCTTGAAAAGAACTAAGAGGCATCTTTGGGTAAATCTTGTCACATTGTGAGTTTGTGAAAGGAAACATAAGTGAAACTCAACTATTCCAAAATCTGGGTGGTAAGCAACTTAATTCTTGTAGAAGCACTCCATGTTGGGTTGTTTCCTAGCATTTATGGGTATGTTTTAACCATGTCTCAACCCTCCAAAAAATAGTAAGATCGGTCCTAGGTATAATGTGGTAATATTCCTTGTAGTGGCATCCTTTATTTAGCCTCAACCAACAACAAGAAGTAAGTTTGGGCAATTTTTTGGTAAAGAAGAACAATAATGATATTAATTTCTGAAGTTCCTAAAACTAAGATACCATTATCAATTTCTCCACTTTTGGAACACTCAAATCCTAGGAAATAAAGTACATATTTTCCACCTTTCCATACTCAGAATTGATAATATTCAATATTTGTTTCCATTATAATGAAGTAGAAAAGGGTGGGGAGACAAAACTTGAAAGTAACAAAGTGGAAAATGCACAAGAACCAGCAGGCATGTGTGTCAATAAGGAAAAACCCTCATCAAGATATAGAGTAACTCTTAAAGATTTCATGTATTGTGTGTTAGATGCTAACAGTGCATTCTTTAGTTTCCTAGATGCATGTGATTATGAGCGATCATGATTGTGTTCTCTTCTACAGTCTTGAATGTAATGCATTTGCATGTCCCTATGCAAATACAACTCTCTTCAATGACTTGTATAGGTTCTCAAGTTTGGCATTGCAGCAGGATTAAATGAACAAGGCTATATAAGATTAAAGACATATTAAGAACTAGCCATGTTAGAAAATGGCTGGTGGACCTGGTGGGGAAGACCATTTTTAAGATGTGTGTTCAAAGGAGAATGGATGACTATTTTGTGGTATGCATGATGGATTTAATGGATTTAAGGATTGTCCATGTCCTCCTAAAGAAGAGAATGGATCTTTAGGAAGTCCTGGGTGTGAATTTGGAGAAGAGCAACAACATGAAGTTTTGGGCTTATAATGTGTAGGAAGGTTGGTGGAACCCACTAGACATGAGTGGAAAAGAATCAAATTTATGTATTTTTTCTAGTCACTAACAAATGACCTAGCAAACAAAGTATTGTATAATTTCCTTTTCTGATGGAGAGATGTCCTGGGTGCATATTAGAAGTACCCAGTATGCTGACACATCAAGCAAATGCATCCATGTATGTCACCATACCTTTTTTTTTCATCCCCAACAAACAAGGAAGTCAAAATGGGATAGGGACATAGATACATCATGACTCCTGAGGCACCTAACATGCTAGGTACTTTAGGATGTCCCTGATATGGATCTTTTGAAGGAAATGTGCCCAGTGTATCACTACTTTAATTGTGGCCCAAGTCTTGGGAGTATTCCTATAGCTTTAACATGCATTATGTTAAGTTCTTTACAAAGGAAGTTCTATTTTGTATATCCTTTTGAAACTCACACAAGAAATGTCATTGGAAGATTGTTAATAAATATTTCATGTTTTATACCAAATTAAGTTGGTAAATCAAGACAAAAATCCATTTGGTCCAATGGCTTGTGAAATAGTATGTGAATAATACCTAGTAAATTTGAGCCTACAATGTTATCAATTATTTAGTTTCCTATATAAATGGACTCTAACTCTATATATGACTTGTAAATGGTATTGAAACCTAGGGTTAACATGTAAAACTGTGAACCCGACACTTAAGTATTGAGAAATATGAATTTGGATTTAAAATGCATTAGTGGTACTACTCTACAAAGGAATCAAACTCTATATCCAACTTTTTAGAGACAATTGTCTTAATGGACTCTAACTCTGTACCTAACTTGCAAAAGGCATTAAACACTAGGCTTATTATGTAAAACTTTGACCCTATCCCTTTAGTCTTGAGAAATATGTATTTGGATGTAACATACATATGTGATAAGTGATACCAATAACTTCTCTACAAAGAAAAAGGATTTGTGTTGCTCCTTTTGCTCATAGGATATGGTATGAAAAAAATGACAAGCAAATGTTTGTATTGTTACAAAGGATTAGATAAATTACAAAACAAGCATTGTGATTGACCTACAGATAAATCTATTACCCTGATGTTTCTATGCTAAGTTAAATAAAGATATTTATCCAACTATCGACTAAACTCACAATAGATGCAATTAGCAAGGGTCGAACTTACATCTTCAATTTGGCCATACATTTGAATGGAAAAATCTAGAAAACTTTAAATAGAAGTGTAACATTCCCAATAATGATTATAATAGATAATTAATAAAACTAGAATACCTATCCAACATGATACTGAGAAACACTCATAATGTGTCCACTTTCTATATACACCAGAAAAATAGTTTGGATTTCAAAACCTTTAGGAAATGCAAAATATATCCTTAATATCTAATGAAAAAAATTGACGAAACCTCCCAATTTCATATATTTTAGAAAATCATTCAATCAATGAATATGTTGTATAACTATATGCACGATATATCCCATTTTCCTCTATTCTATCCTCTGAAAAATGGAATTTCATTACATCTAGCCCTAAAACTCATCTCTTCCCCCCGCCATTTTACAAAACCCTTGTGTATCATTGTTCCCAACCAACAAAAATGAACACAATTCATAATCATACATGAAGTTGTAGTTAAAAATACCCACCACTTTGCACTTAATGTGAAAATTCAAAAGATAAATCCTTCTTCTATGATTCTATCCTGAAATATTCATCTTGGTTTTCCACATCATGTTCTACATCATTAGTATCCATCTCAACCTGGTAGAATTGGAAACATAAGAGAATTATGAAATCTATAATTATGATGCATCATGTCAATGTATCAAACTCTAAGCAATGAAAGCCAAATACTAAGTTCTATTGCCAAATTTAGTAGATGAACAGGAAGCTAAATACTGCATTGTTAGAGTCTAACAAGCAATCCATGAACCTTTAATACGGATTGTTTTAAAATCAAACATTGATCTTGTTTAGAAATGGAGCACCATCTCTATACCTTATTAAAAGTAGAACTATTTCAGAGATTCCATAAAAAATCAAGAAATATAAATTGTAGAATATATTGCTCATGTTTTATATATTGTGTAGCGTCATTTCAAGTCATATTATCAATGGTTATTAGTGACACATCCTAATTATGTCGATGTAATCCAATAATTTGATTTATCGGTAATATGAAGCACACAATGTCATAAATGATATAATTTAAAAACAAGCTAAAAGTTTAAAAATAAATCATTTTACCTATGTTATATCTTGTGCATTAAAGTCATCTCCATGAAATAATTTCTGCAAATCAAATAGATGTTGAATTCATATAAATTCATCCCTATTACATGTAAATAAATGCTAAAAAGGAGAAAAACAATGTGTGCATCCATTTTCATTTTCTCACGAACAAGAAATACAATATAATAGTTAAATATTAAAACATCAATCTTAAATAACTAACATCAACGAAATGCAGTCCCAATCATCAATGTTACAACGAAAAACACAAAATATAGAATCTATTTTTAACTTAAATGCAACCTCAAATTGAAATATAGCGATCTTGCTACCATAAATACTTTTCAACCTACTTACAAAATAGAGGAACAAAAAAATTAGTCAAATAACATGAATCACGTCATCGACAAAAGAACACATAGACTCATGAGTCACAACTAGAAGATGTCAATGAAACTCAACTACACTGACTAGATTCAGGGCAAGTGGGTACTCCACTTGTTATCTAGTCGCTTAATGGTCCAACGGACATGTGGGGACCTAAATATTGACAAACCGATAAACTGATAGAATATGACATTATGCTTGATCTTGTCATCCACTTGTTAAATTATTGTAACTTAGGAAGATATTTCAAGATGTATTGTATTCCTCCTTTAGGATATGAGTTTGGTCTTGTTAGTGTCATTGAAAGAAGCGATGTAAACCTCCAAATCTAAGTCAGGTTAATAGTACCCAAGTGTCAATATAATAAATGTTATTTTGTGGTGTCAAGTTGTCAAGTGGGCGAGTCAGTTAGATAAGTCAGCCCTGCTAGGCTATAAGTCAAGTCAACTGAAGAATATAAATAGGGAGGCTCTCCCCTTCATTTTTCCTCACTCACTCAAGTTGTCTTAGCAAGAGAGAGAAGGATAAGTATGCCAGAAAGAAGAGAGAAGCAGTTGTCTAGGTTTTACACTGCACTGGTTGAGTTCTATAATCAGGAAGTTTTTTGGGGTTTTATCCCTTGTGGTTTCCCCAAGGAAAATATTTGTATTCTTGTGTTCTTATGTTTTTGTGCATGTTGTTCTTTTAGTGATATTCTAGTGACAAATAGTTTGAAGATATAATCTAAGCAATTTAAGTAAATTTAACATGGTATTAGAGCCACCGTGAAAGGAATCACTGCACAACTAGGGTTTGTTCTTCCGAACAAATCCCTCAACATATCAACCAAAAAAGTGATCTCTCCCAAATCTCCTCTGAAGAGCGCATCTTTCCATGGAGACAGAACTGAATTCCAAGAATTTTTAGTTTTGGACCTATTACCATTACTAGGAACAACTAGGGTTTCAGTTTCCCTGGGGTTTCATCATAAATATAAGAAAAAGGAAGATATCATCTACCTTTCCTTTGGAAGGCACATCTTTTCCACTATTTGGCTCCACCTATGATCCTGACTATAAAATTAGGGTTTCTGCTTCAAACCCTAGGACATCCAAAAGGAGATCAGTTAGGAGCTTCTTTCTGCAAGTAAGTATCTTTCCATATTTTTCCATTTGAGGTTCTGATTCTTATAAATATGACAAAGAATACCAAGATAAAGGAAAATATTGAAGGGGCTGAAAACTTCATAGCATGGAAGTGTAAGATCATGCTAATCCTCCAAGAGAATGATCTAGACAAGTTTGTGAAAGAGGAAGTGAAAGAACTAGAAGGAGATGAATCCAAATCCAAACACAAGAACGATATGATCATAGAAAAAAGGATCATAGTTGATTCAATCAAAGATAACCGGACTCGTCAAGTATCATCAATGGATAATCCAAAAGAAATGTTTGATTCCCTATCAGTTCTATTTGAAGGAAGAAACATTAATAGGAAAATGACCCTGAGGAATCCACTCAAAAGTCAGAGATTGTGCTATCTTAAATTACAAGAGTAGCTCAAATAAAGGATTATATAGAATCCATTGGTGACATGGTTGAAAAATAAGAGATTGTAATGACAACCTTGAATGACCTTCCAAGAGATTGGGAATCCTTTATCCAAGGAATTTTCTCAAGAATCAAACTAACCAAATTCCAAAATTTATGGGAAGAATGTGTCCAAGAAGAAGAAAGGATATCAGTTGGAGAATAAAATCTAAATGAAAATGAGGATCAAGCCTTGACTACCCACACCAAAGGAAAAGGGAAGAGTCATGACCATCCTCCTAATACTCAAGGGTTTGAAAGACCTAAGAGAGACTTCTCAAATTTTGAGCGCTTCACTTGCCACATGTTAGGACACATTGCCATTAATTGTCCCATGAAAGCAGAAAAACTCAAGAAGATGAGAAGGTTTCAAGCACATGCTGCTAAAGACAGTGATCAAGAATTAGAAGAGGAAGCAAAGAAGGATGAACACTCCAGTGAAGAATATGTTTTGATCTCTGCTCTAATAGGATCAATCTCACTAGGAAATGATACCTAGTTGATTGATAGTAGCTCCTCCAAGCAAATGACTGATTTCAAGGATTCACTCTCATGCCTTGAATAAAAGGAACCCCCACACAAAGTGATGCTTGGAAATGATTCCCAATATCCCATTATAGGAATAGGAGAAGCATCCTATAAATTGGATTATGGAAATCATATGAAAATGAAGGTTGTCCTATATTTCCCAGGACTAAACAATAATCTCCTTTCCATTTCATCTTTATACAAGAAAGGCTTCAGAGTTTCCTTTGTGTATGGAAAATTACTCATGTGGACCAAAGGAAAGAGTATCGATGATGCAGTGGATATTAGATTTCAAGAAGGAGGACTATAAAATTTGAAGGAACATAAATATTCTGCATTAGCAACTAGTACCATTAACGCGTGTGATCTATGGCATAGAATTCTTTCTCATGTTCACTACAAAGCCCTTCCAATTGTAAGAAAGGTGGTAACTGGTTTACCAAAATTCAGATAGAACATGAAGGAGTACAACAAAGGATGTGCACCAGGGAAGAATAATAAGAATCCCTTTCCAAAAATTGATATTAAGGAAAAATGGATCTTAGATATTATTCTCTTATATATCTACAGGCCAATGTAAACCACTTCATTAAGTGGGTACTCTTACTATGCCTCTTTCATTGATGACTACTCCAGCAAGACTTGGATATGCTTCTTGAATAAAGAAGGATGAAGTGTTTGAAATATTCAATGAGTTTAAGGCCCCAATAGAAAACCTTTCTGAGAAGAAAATAAATATTTTGAGGTTAGATAATGGAGGAGAGTTTACTTCAAATTAACTCAATGATTTCTGTAAATAAATTGGGATTAAGAAGGACCTCACCATTCCCTACACTCCACAAAAAAATGGTGTCATGAAAAGAAAGAATAGATCTATCATGGAAGTTGTGAAATGTAGGATACATCATCAAGATATCCCTATGTACCTATGGCCAGGAGCAGCAATAACAGTAGTATATGTACAAAACAAAATTTCTCACAGTTCCCTTGGGAACAAAACTCCAGATGAAATGTTTTCCGAAGAAAAACTAGAGGTAAGCCATCTAAAGATATTTGTTTGTCTTGTGTGGATTCATATTCCCAAGGAGAAAATATCAAAGTGAGATCCTTCAAGAAAGAAGGGATTGTTCGTAGGATATAATGAACCGTTCAAGATATTATCGAATATATATCCCAGGTTACCGTCAAATTGAACTTAGCATAGATATTACATATGACGAAGATACAACCTTTAGAAAATCAACGAAAGACAAGGATGATGAAGAGGATCATGAAACTCCTAAAAAAATTTAAAGTACGAAAGATGTTAGAAATGAAGATGAAGTCTAGATACATGGAGACCATGATATGACAAAGCCTCAACTACTGGAAGATTTACCAAATGAATTGATTTCTCAAAAGAGAAATACTACCTGGGCTCGTGAAGCAATTGAAGAAGCAAAAAGACACAGTGCTCCTGAAGGATCCATCTGAGAGAGGAAGAAGCCAAAGTCATATCTAGGTTATATGGCCTTGATGTGTGATCTAGTTGATAAAGAACCAACTTGTTTTGAAGAGGCAATAAAACAAAAAGAGTGGGTTGATGCAATGGTCAAGGAATACCATTCCATTATAAAGAATGATGTGTGGGAAGTAGTACCAACACTAAAGGACAAGTTAGTGGTATCCTTGAAGTGAATATTCAAAACTAAACACTCAACAAATGGAAGTACAGACAAATACAAGGCAAGCTTTGTAGCCCAAGGATTCTCTCAGAAAGAGGGAATTGATTATGAAGAGACCTTTGCTCCAGTAGCTAGATATATGTCAATAAGAATTTCTCTTTCCTTGGCATCCAACATGAAGTGGAAGCTACATCAAATGGACGTGAAGATGACATTTCTAAATGTCTTGATTGAAGAAGAAGTATATATCGAACAACCGTGAGGATTCGAGATTAATGATTAGAAGACCCATGTATGCTGACTATAGAAATCATTGTATGGATTAAAGCAAGAACCTAGAGCATGGTATGGAAGGATTGATCGATTCCTGATGAGCTTAGGCTTTATTAAAAGTAAAGAAGACTCAAAACTCTACTATAAGGTTGATGATGATGGAATTTTGAGTTTGTTGCTATATGTAGATGATTTATTCTTGACAAGATAAGATAAGTCGATTATCGAATGTAAGAAGAATATTTCCATAGAATTTGAAATGAAAGGAATTGGAATGATGCATTACTTTCTTGTTCTTGAAGTATGGTAGTATCTAGATAAAAAAATTCTAAACTAAGGAAAATATATTGTTGAAATTTAAAAAGATTTGGAATGGTATATTGTAAATCTATGGCTACTCTCATGACCACATGTTTGAATCTATTGAATGATGATACTTCAAAAGTTGTTGATGCCACTCTATATAGATAGATTATTGGTTCACTGATGTACCTAACCAATACAAGACTAGATATATGTTTTGTAGTAAACACCTTAAGTTAGTACATGGTGAATCCTAAACACATTTTCCTGATTGGTGCAAAACATGTGATGAGGTATCTAAAGGGAAATTTAGATTATGGGCTCATTTATACATCCAGTGGTGAGCTAAAGTTACATGGATATACATATTCAGATTGGGGTGGAAGTGCCAAAGATAGGAAGAGTACATTAGGATGTTGTTTTAGTCTGGGATGAGGAATTATCTCTTGGTTCAGTAGAAAGTATACCAGTATTGCACTTAGTACGACAGAGGTGGAATACATTGCAACATGTTCAACATGTAGCGAAGCAATATGGATTCGAAAGATGTTGGCAGGATTATTCGATGCAGAGATAGATTTCACTGATATCCTTTGTGATAATTAGATTTGTATCAAGATGACAGAGAATATTGTGTTTCATGATAAGTCAAAACACATTGAGCTCAAATATCATTTCATCTAGGACATGGTTTAGAAGGGAGCTGTAAATCTCAACCATCTACCCACAGAGGAACAAGTAGCAGATGTATTGACTAAGCCTCAGGCTTGTGTAAAGTTTGAATACTTTCAAGACAAGCTTATTCTAGTCCGAAATGACCTCTCTCAAAAGAGGGAGTGACAGTAGTTGGGTGATGGATGTAGTGGTAGTAGCTCAATCTAGAGGAGGGTATGTATGGCTAGGCTTGTTTTGATCAAAAGGGTTAGTAATCTAGAGAAGTCCTGTTGATTATAGGGGGGTTAGTATTTCTGGCTAGGCTTGTTTGGCCTGAAAGGGTTAGTAATCTAGACAAGGATTGTTTGGTCCCCAGGGAGATCCATCTGTCTAACTAGGATTGTTTGGCTTGAAAGAGTTAGTAAGTTAGACAAAATTCCCTAGTGGATCTACCAGAGAACTCACCATGATGTTGCTCCGAGACGTTGAAGGGAAATATGTGTCCTCAGTATTGCTATACTATTGGTTGTTGATGATTGCTGATTTATTCCACTATTGTTATGATGTTGATTGTCAATGATTGCTAAGATGTTTAGACAATTGTTGCAGTATTGTTATACTAATGATTGCTGAGATGTTGTTGTGATGTATGTTTGCTTCAATATTGATGATTTATTACTTGATTGATTGATTTCATATCAGTGATGATACACTGATGACTATCGATATGTGTTGCTTAAGTATTCTTATATTGATGATGTTTTTTATGTTCCGGCATCTCTATGTTGGTAATGAGATGATGATCTAGCATTAGTTGTTGATTGATTTTTTAGCACTAATAGGCTAATGATGTTGTTGATGTTATTAGTATCCTTACACATATGATGAAGTTAATAAAGTTACAGATGATGTCTCAGTATTCACATACGAATCTGATATAAGATGATCCAGTATTCATACAATGACGCTATAGGTGATAATACTCTAATGAGATAGACTATGATTCATTATTCACATATTGATGCTTCAATAAGAAGATCTAGGAAGATGTCTCGGTATTCATATACTGATAAAATATGGTCTAGATGATGATTCAGTGGAAAACAATAGAATATGTCCAAGATCGTATGAAAGACGAAGATTAAAAAAGATCCAAGAAGATGTCTCAATATTTACATAGTGATAAAAGATGGCCCAAAATATGATTCGGTAGAAGACAATAGAAGATGTCCAAGAGCATACGAAATATGAAGGTTACACAAGTTGTTCCAGCTGAGATCGATGATGAAGATGTTAGACAATGTTCCAAAAATTCCTATGACATATAGAGTCTCACCAACCAGTTGTGCATTTGTAGTAGCAATTCTTTTTATGGTCAAATACCTTCCTAGTTAAGAGGGAGTGTTCAATTATTGTAACTTCAGAAAATATTCTAGTATGTATTATATTCCTCCTTCGGGAGATGAGTTTGGTCTTCTTAGTTTGATTGAAATAAGCAATGTAAAAGTCTGAATGTAAGTTGGTTCAATAGTACCCAATGTCAATATAATAAATGCTATTTTGTGGTGTCAAGTTGTCAAGTGGGCCCACTCAATTAGAGAAGTCTGCCCTTCTAGGTTAGAAGTCAAGAAAATGAAGAATAGAAATAGGCAGGAAATCCCCTTCATTTGTACTCACTCGCTCAAGCTATCTTAGAAAGAGAGAGAAGGATTAGTGCGCCACAAAGAAGAGAGCAATTGTTTTCTAGGTTTTACACTGCACTGGTTGAGTTCTATACTGAGGAATTTTTTCGAGGTTTTATTCCTTGTGGTTTCCATGAGGAAACTATTTTTGTTCTTGTGTTCTTATGTTTTTGTGTGTGTTTTTATTTTAGTGATATTCTAGTGACAAATTGTTTTAAGATATAATCTAAGTGATTTAAGAAAATTCAACACCACTAGACATTGTGATCGTGTAGGCTAATACAATTATGCATTGTAGTTATTCCAATTTGTTATTACATTAGATGAATGTTGGTCTTATTTCAATAGGTATACTATGATCAATTCATAGGAACATAGTTCATAGACCATTTTTCTCTTTGCTTAGATATACAGAGCTCATTTATTTTTTTGAATAATGATAATTATTTACAAAGAAAATATACAATCAACATAAAAGAACCGAAAAAGTGAAGACAATTCATTCATGCAACTAAAAGGTAATAGAAACATCTTTTATCAAACCCTGAATCAATGGAAATCGAACAAAACCAATCTTGATTCAAGCTAAAACAAAGGGTTAAATCAGACATCAACTGAGAACTAGAAGCATTCAAGGGACTAACACAAAGATTTGGATTGCAAATTCTATGCAATTTAACATCTTGGGAATTTCAAGAACTTGTTAAGATGTTTGAGAGGCAATCATGCTGAACATATTGCGAGATTCTATTACACTTTAAAATGCTACAGTTGTGATGTATTTGGTCACAAATCTCAAGACTGTAGCAATTCAACAATTCCCTCAATTAAAGGAAGTGTCCAATATATGGGTAAGAAGGAGTCCAAAATATCTGGAAGACAAAAGAAAATGAAGAAATGCATCAGTCGGGTAAGAAATAAAAACATATTTCCTCAAACCGGTGAATCAAAGGAAATCAAATGAAACCAATGAAGCTACTACAAAGGTTTCAGTAAAGCATCAAATAAGAAATATAATCATAATTATTTCAAGGTACTAACACAATCTTTAACCAAAATAAACCCAAACTTCCACAATCGAAAAAATACTACAAACATAAATAGTAAGCAAATCATAGAAATTTTCCAAGGTACAAAGCTAGACATTAACATGATTTCATGTACTAGAATGATCCCATTCTTGCTTAGTGGAATTCTTCTTAAATTAATTCTTTATCCTTTAATACTAGGACACTACCTATGTGAAAATATAAGCCCCAACTTTGTCCAATTCCAACTTCATTTCCTATCACAAACAAGAAAGACAATGTAATAGTTAAATATTAAAATGTCAATTTTAAACAACTAACATCAAGGAAATGTAGTCCCAATCATTATTGTTACAACGAAAAACATAAAATATAGAATCTATTTTTACCTTAAATGCAACCTCAAATTAACATATAACGATCTTGCTACCATAAATACTTTTCAACCTACTTCAAAAATAGAGGAACAAAAACATTAATCAAATAACATGAATCACGTCATCAATAATAGAACCCATAGACTCATGAGACACAACTGGAAGGTTTCGATGAAACACAACTGTACTTACTAGATTTAGGGCAATTTGGGACTCCACTTGTTATCTCGTCCCTTAATGGTCCAATGGACATGTGAGGACCTGTATATTGACAAACCAATAAACTGATGGAGTCAAACATTATGTCCTATCTTGGCCTCCACTACCCAATTGTGGTTGTGGAAGCTAATACAATTATAGATTGTAATTATGCCAAATGATTATTGCATTAGATGTATGTTGGTCTCATTCCAGTAGGCATCCTATGCTCAATGCAAAGGAACCTAGTTGATGGGCCATATTTCTCTTTGCTTATTTATGTAGAGCTCATTTATTTTTTTTAAATAATGATAAGTATTTACAAAGAAAATATACAATCAACATAAAAATCGAAAAAGTGAAGACAATTAATTCATGCAACTAAAATATAATAAAAAAAACATATTTTCTCAAACCCTGAATCAATGGAAATCGACTAAAACCAATCTTGATTCAAGATACAAAAAAGGGTTAAATCAAGAATCAAATTGGAACTAGAATCATTCAAGGGACTAACACAATATTTAACCAAAATACACACAAACTTCAAAAAATGAAAAAATTCTTCAAACAAAAGCAATAAACAAACCATAAAAAATTGTCAAGATATCCGTGCTAAACAACAACATGGTTTCATGTACTTGAATGATCCCATTTTTTCTTAGTGAAAGTGTTGTCAAATTAATTATTTATCCTTTAATGTTAGGACACTATCTATGTGAAGAGATAGCTCCTATGCCTAGATTTCTCAAACTCCAACGTCATTTTCCGTCACATACAAGAAAGAGACAATGTAAGAGATAAATATCAAAACATCAATCTTAAAATAAGCTGCATGAATGTAATGTAGCTCAAATCATCAATGTTAAAACAAAAAAGTACAATGTAGAATCTATTTTTACCTAAAACACAACCTCAAATTCACATATAGTAATCACCAGCAAGGGAACATGGAACACCTAGACCAAAATAAGACTCAAGAGTCCTTCACATGTATTAGATCACATACAAACTTAGGTGAAATACATTGTCCAATTCACATTCTAGCCTTGGCTCTCATTTTTTACATTCTGAACACAACCTTATCCAGATGAACTGTCATTATGATCATCCAAAACATTATTTTCTACATCAAGTTCATTAGAAAAAATTGTTATCTTGTTTTCTCCCCTCCTTTCACGATCTAATCTCCAAAGAGTTAATGCTCTTTCACATGGAAAATTGTCACCCTCATACTTTGTTACATATAATATTAAACATCTATCCACATTTTTATCAAGCTTGTTCTCAACTTTAACTTCAAGAATATCAATGCACTAAACATTACCATCCTCCACTGATCCCAAAATCATGGTTTGACATAAATCTGCTAATTTGAAATATTCTAACATTCTTTGTTGTAGGATTTATCTACCATTGAGCTTAGTCCATAATATTGTAATTGCACCATATTCTGTTTTATTATCCAATGAATAACATTGGTCCCACATTTTTGTAGGAAAGCATTCAGCTTCATCTATCATGTTTTCTCGATCTAAAATAGATTGAATATGTTCTCCTTATATCTCAGCCTCTCGACAAAATGGCTCTGCAAAATCTTGCGATTATGTATAAAGTCAACCTTTAAAGTATCTTAACATTGACTATGGTTCCAATATTGAGGGTATACAATATAGATTGCCTCCAACAATTCAATCTCAAGGAAACTATTCTCTTATCTCTCATGATAATTATTTTGTAATTTCTATCAAGTTGTGTCTCACTAAAATCACAAAATCATGAAATCATTCTCTTAACACGGGTAACTATTTGGTGGATCTTCCTATCTTATCATCATAATAAAAGGTAACCATATTCCCATGAACTATCATACATAGAATCCCTTTTTCATCAAACTTCAAAAAAAATCATCATTTTTATATTGATTATCTTACTCCAATTTGTAAATGCTAGACCTGTAAAAGACTCTGCCATAATATACAAATTATCCAATGCAAGGCATGTTAATTTTCTTGCTCTTGTGTATTCATCAATATACATCATGCGACTCTAAGCTATCTTCATGAGGTTATTCATTTCATGAAGCATAGGAATATTTCCAGCCAATGTTAATAATGTCTATATACCAGTTAATAAGAGTTTGATATTTTTCTACACTTGAGTGATGTCCATACATCACCCCTACCAATGATGCATATTCATTTAATAGTCTTTATCTTGTCCCTTCATAGATATCCATCTTGTATCAACATCTTTTAATGGTTTTTTTCCATTTGTAACACCATCAAAAGAAAAAAAATAAACTCTAAAAATCGTTTGGGACTATGACAAAATTATGCATGAACCTCACGTATAAAATATTTAGCCTTTTAAATGAATGAAAATTTGCTCACTATTTTAAAAGGAAGATTCATCTTTCTGAGTCATACAATGAATACTAAGCATGCACGGTGAAGCCGAGAGTTGCATTCTAGCACAAAGGTCATTCCGTTGTCCTTGCATTATTGATGCTCCATACGCTCTAAGACATGCCAACTTTTTTGCAATCATGGAATGATCCATGCGGCCAGTTTCCTTCAAACTATCAATAACAAGTTCATAAATATTTTATGTTGTAGAACTTTTGGTCATTTTATGAATTCCAAGTATATAGGAATGCCTGATATGGTCATTGACCATATAAATTCTCATGCAAATCCATGACGTATTATCAATAGCTGTAACTCCATCCAAAGATAGTGAGAAAAATATAGCATTTTCAATATTCTCTTTCTTATCGTCCATTTCTACTTAAGCTAAATATGTTCCCCATTCCCAACCACTCGAAAAAGACCAATGTAAAGATCGAAATTTTGGCACTTGAATAAAAGCTAGATATTTCATCATTTTTGGATAATCTGTCATAGGACGACCATTGGATAGGATGTCAAATACAATGCTTAATTGTATCATCTTTGATAACAAATTTGTTTCCATCATCTTTCCAAATTGAGATGTGATGGTTCCTCCACTTTCCTCGATTTTTCTCTTATTTATTAAGAATTTATTATATTCCTCTTCAAATTGGAAATGTCAAAATTGGATAAGAGATTTCCATCTGGTAGTAGATTTATTCTCATTACTTGCAGATTTCTTATCATACATGTTTCCAACATGGTTCTCTATTGTGTCTAACTTCATTTGCAATTTCACTACCTTTCCAAGTTTCCAACTACATGAAATGAATTTAACTTCTTGTGAGGTCTCATTCTCATTTCTTGGGGGTATAATTGGTTCAATAAATGGGTATCTTGAGACCCAATCAAATTTGCATTTTTTCTCCTTATGTCGAATTGGTCTTTTTTCCTTTTCCTTGAATGCATTGTGTCACCTTGAAAGGAAAAATACTCAATATTTGAACTACCAATTTTACATGAAAATGCATTTGTCTCACTTTGATCACTAGAGGAATGTATTCTGCCATCCATTGTATGGGTTGTAGATGCATTCTCAAAAGTGTTGACATCTCTCCCACCGATACCTTGCTTAAGAGAGCTTGAAGCATGAATAGGATGTGGATTATTGGATTGAGGCTTTTGAAAATATGATATTGCATCCCTTTGTCTTGATGTTTTATTTTTTTTTCCACAATCCATGTTTGACATCTTACTTAATATTCCAAAATTAAAATTCAAAATCGATATACAAACCAGAAGTGAATCTTGCATGAGAAAAATGATATAAAATTATTACAATAGCACATTATCAATTTATATTGAAACGACTTACAATGAGTGTTTACATTGACTCTTTCAATGAATTTTACATGACCAAATACATCAATAATATCCCCCAAAGGAGGTATAACACTAATAAAATAAAAGTACAATAAGATTCAAGAATATTATCGGAAGTTACATTTTTCAACATTATTATTTTGGACATGAAAAAGCAAATAAAAAAACCCTAAAAGTGAAGACTCAAACCCTAACCCTAAATTGATGAACCCTAACCCTAACTCAAAACTTATAATTTTAACATTGAAACCCTATCCCTAAATTGATGAACCATAATCTGAATTTTAATCTCCCTTAATTTTTTATACACATTTAAGATAAAAGGGCATTACCATCAAGAAGAAGGTATGGCCCACCACCCAACAGAAGAAGTTATGGCCCTTAAAATATTCACATTCATCAATTATCATAATATATTAAACTTGTTAAGGGCCTACTCTATATAGAAAACCGTGTGAGCTTGTAGTTTGATTTTCACATGTATGTATTGAACTAAGAGGAAGCTCTCCTAACTTGAGTACAACTCAATCCTAATTATTTCTTGTATTACGGAATAATACGACTTTCAAACATAGAAATACAAACACAAGCCATTCAAACTACAAACAAAAACTAAAATGCTAGAAACATAATTCCTACCAAAGATCAATATCATGCACACAACATGATCTACTATGAGGAATGATCTTGGGTGTGTCCATGTATGGTGTACTTAAAATTGGCAAGATGTGTACTCCCTAAAAACTTAAAATAGATAATAGAACCTCATTTATTAGCATTATATCATATAGTATTCATTTTAATCCATTCAAAGGTGAGTTAAAAGAAGAAGCAGGAGTTGGTGATGCAATTGTAATTAATCAGTAACGACTTCATAACCAAGCTTCATCTGAGTCTTCAAAAGAGGGACCGTTAGCATTATATTTAGCTAATAGTAAAAAACAATATCTATATGATTCTTCATAAGAAAGAGTGGTGGAAAAATATATAGCTATAAATATATACTAGAAGTTGAACCAAGAGTTTTCAAGATAACACTAGTGGAAAATGAGATATTAGTGACCAAAAAATGACCAAAATCCGCATATCAATGACCACTTTTGGTTTGGCGATCGCTGGTGGCTAATTTGCGGTCTTTTATTACATGACCAAAATTGGTCATTTTTATTTTGGTCATTAATTTGGTCATATATTTGGTCATTAATTTGGTCATATATTTGAATTAATGACCAAATATATGATCACATTTGTGACCAAATTAATGACCACATGACAAGCTAGAATATGACCAAATTTGGTCACGTAATAAAAGACCATAAATTAGCCACCAAAACTGATTTTTGGTCATTGATATGCGAATTTTGGTCATTTTTCTGGTCATTTATATCTCATTGTTTGGCCGCATATCTCTCAATTATTGGTCATTTTATTTGCGAATTTTGGTCATTAATCTCATTTACTGGTCACTAATTTAGTCATTTTTAGTCGCTTTATGTATGGTCACTAATTTAGTCATTTACTGGTCGCTTTTTCCAGAGCCACATATATGTTTTCATGAGAATGCCAAGGTTGGAATCTTTATGAAAGTATCATGTAAATATCTATGAAAGGACCATGTAGGAGATACCTTTGGCCTTCAGTTGTGTCCTCCCATGACATAAAAATAAAAATACAGGTTATTTGAAATGGTTGATTAATTTGCAAGATGAAACTAGTGCGATGAAATGGATGCTCTAAGATATGATAACAGGAAGATATCAATTATATACACAAAAGTTTAAAATCTCAGTTCAGAACAAATCATACCAATGGAGACAGCTACATACAAACATGATGCAAAGCATGTCAAGGTAAAAAATGATTCACATATATGTGAACATGCTAGCAGAGAATCATGCTAATATCCTAGAGAATCACAAATGCTCATAAATGATTACGCAAACAAAAATAATACTTGGAGATAAACATAATTGTTTAATTTTGTTGAATTTTGATCTTAATTGCAGAAATAGAGAGAATCTTTAGCTTTTGTTAGTTTAGAATTACGTTGGGTTGAGTACCCAACACTTGGATCAAGTTTTGGATCATTTTCCATTCAGTTTTTCAGTTATTAGGTCATGTTTTGCTTGTTGTTTTTTCACATTTATTAACAAAAGTAATCAGGGCAGCAAGCTTGTATTTCAATTTAAGTGTTACTGATTGTTTTTAAATTTTAATTGTTAGTTGACCCCTAAAGTCACAAAAGGATTCTCCGCTATGGTTTGCAAGTACTAACCCAAAGTGCAGAGAAATAGTGCAAGATGACAATGCACTGTTTGGTGTATTCACTGTTTGGTCAGTTTTCTTGCAAAGTAGAAATGAACGTCATTAAAAGCATGGACGAATCATTTAGCTTTGAACAACTTATTATAGAACCAAAAATTGCCATGATACAGACACCTTGGGCACCTTTAGAAAGGGGAGAGACACCCCCACACTCTGTGACCATTTCCTGCCCCCTAGGGTGCTTGCTATCATCGGCTTGTAATCAAATAGTAAACCTATAACAATAATGATAATAATCTAATTTCAAGGTCACAGCCTAGCCATACATCAATATGGTCCCCTTGTTTGAGGGACAAGGGATCCCCTCTGTGTAGTGATTTGACTGCTTAGTCTATGAAGGTGTACATAACCTACCCCTATTCCAGATACAACCCAAGACTGAAAATAATAATATAGAACTGTGTTAAAGCTTGATCCAAGGGAAGGAGAGCCCATGGCATAAGAGATCAAGAGAAACATGGGCATGCCTTAAGTTATGCTGATGGAGCTCTGAAAGGATCAAACTAGAAAGAAATTATTTGAGCATCGTCTCCCCTTAATGCAATTCTCTTGATTGAGAGTTATAATGCAACTCTCAAAGGACAAACTGAAGAGTGTGTTTTGAGCATCGTATCCCCTTAATGAAATCCTCTTTATCTAGAATTACAACCATATTTAAGAACCAGAGAGACGAAATACCAGCACAGTCACCAACAGTATTTCTTGAAGATTCAACATGACTAGGGAATGACCATGACATGCATTTAGAAAACCTCAAATGATAGTTTCCCAGCATAGACTAACGAGTCAGTCACTCTACTATCATTTGGAGAGATGTTTAGTTTTACATTATTTTCATATGTTTAGTTCCAAGTGAAGGGAAGCCACACACAAACTGTCTTATGTAATGTTGGTCAAACCCTCGAGATCTTTTAGTATTCGAATCATAAATTCATATAGGAAGACACTACACCTATTTCTAGATCCATAATTACCT